>WTSP01004014.1:0-33088 GCA_025331215.1 Actenoides lindsayi
AAGAATTTCTTCCCCATGAGGGTGGTGAGACACTGGAACAGGTTGCCCAGAGAGGTGGTGGAAGCCCCGTCCTTGGACATTTTTAAGGCCAAGCTGGATGGGGCTCTGAGCAACCTGCTCTAGTGGGAGGTGTCTCTGCCCGTGGCAGGGGGGTTGGAACTGGATGATCTTTATGGTCCCTTCCAACCCTGACAATTCCATGATTCTGTGATTCCTCAGACCTGGTTGTGGAAGCTGAGCAAAACGAGAAGAGCTGTCAAGGCAGGCTGGCTCTGAGAGCTCTGAATTACTTGGACATTTGTTAAGCTGTTATTGCAGTCTTTTGAGTTTGCAATTACGATTTTTTCTGCCACTTTGATAAGTGCTCTGTCCCTTTAAAGTGAGTTCAGAATCAGTCAGAGTGCAAAGTTGCTATTTTCTAGGGTTTCTTTGCTAGGCAACAAATTCTGCCTATTCTGTTTACACTTCTAATGGAAGCCTAAAGTTTTTCATCTCCCCGCACGTCACCAAATCCTGAGCTTGTTCTTTCCTCCAAGAGTGGTAGCCAAGTGTGTGAAAGTTACTGTGGAGGTACTGCCAGCAGGAGTAGGAAATGGGAAGGAACAACAGCACTGGTGTTGCTCACTGGTACTGGAAAGGAAGGTGGGGTCAGGGTCTGTTTAGCAGGGGGGTGTCTTGAGGCAGCTGGGTGATCATATGTAGTTTTCCTGTAAGGAGGGCAGGGGAGAACATGTTAAATGGCTTGCTCATACCCTGCAGCTGACTGTGCCTCAGCAAACTTTCTATCTGCCTGCAGCTAGTGGGTTGAATTGTAATTTTGGTCAGCAGCCAGGCAAGGAGATGGTCCCGGGAGCATGCTGGGAGAGAAGCCACCTTAGCACCTCACACAAGTGCTGACTGTTGTGTTTGTCATAATCAATCGCACGGCCCTGGAGGGAACCAAGAGATTGTCTTACTTGTGCTGGAAGTGTCTTGTGTGTCTTGTGCTTTGTCTTGAGCCTGTTGTGTAGGTCCCTCACTTTGTGATGTATGAGACACGTTTCAAGACACCGCTCCCACCAGCTCAATAGCAGGTGACTGAATGACATCTTCCTCTATTTAGGATAGTCTTGTGGAGGGCTTGGAGCCTGAACTGGGGAACATAGCTGTGTCTGGGCAAGAGCTGGATCTCACCATTTTTGGAAGTTACCTGTTTTCTGCATGCCGAGCAGCTGGAGGAATGCAATAGTCTATGCATAAAGAGTGCCAAGCGTGAATTCTGATGATCCAGTGGTTATTGGTGCCCTCATTAAAATTAAAAAAAAAAAAGGCCAGGGAAAGCAACCATAAGTATCTGAATCCTGCTTCAAGTAATTGTGTTGTGTTGTTTCTGATGTGAAGTGGTTTTGTAAATCCCCTGGAACACATAAGAGGTGAGCCAAACTGCTAGGTAGAGAATGGCTGTTAGAAAGCTCAGCTAAAGGAGATCAACAGCAGCAAGCTACAGCTTTGTGATTATTTTGCCACAGATCTGCCCTGCTGAGAAAAGAGGACATGGCTGGACAGTACCCTGGCCCATGTGATTATAGACCAGGGCCCATATGTCTGGGAAGTGAGTTGAGTTGGGGAACTGCTCCAGATAAACATCCTCCACTTGACCTTAGCACAAGCTGTTGACAACTTGGATGCTGCCCAGCTCTAACCAGGTAGTTAGGCTTTTATCCTAGGCCTGTTTCAGGAAGGATGTAGCTGAGCTCTGGACTCAACTGTGGCAGAATATGGGGGTTCAGACAGGCCTAAGTGTAATGAGGCAGCCCTGGATGGCATAAGTCTATCGGAAGCTCTCCAGATGCTGATACTTTGGAAGCTTTGGCTCAAGAAGCCCATAAAGCCCAGTGTGCCAGTATAGCAGCTTCCCTCAGGAACAGCCCCATGCCCTGCCCTGTGTCCCCATGGTGTGATGGAGCTGGCATGGAGGCAGGCAATTTGCCTGTCTTTGAGGGAATTAACTTTTGGTGAGGTTTTTGTGCAGTTCTGACTGGCTTTGATAGCACGGGACTCATCTGTGTGGGGGCTGATATCCTGGGGCTGATGTCCTGCAGCCTGCTCAGCATAGGGTGGGTGTAGGGAGGGGACGGCTGGTGTTCATACATGGAACAGATGTTGAGGTGTGAGGGACTTGGCACTAGCGTGGAAAGTCCAGGTGACTTTTCCTACACACCTACCTTGGTTTGGTACCTACCTTTTTGTCTTCTAGATGATATTAGTAAAGACAAACCAGGTCGGTTTCTGAGTGTAATCAGGCCTTGCTAATGGTGATGTTCAGAATATCAGAGTTCTCATGAAGCTCAAGAGATGAAAACCTAATTCACACTGCAGTTTGTGTAAGGTTATGCTAAAAACTCAGATATCATGTGACTGGAGGGTGGCTTTTTTAAAATACTTAGGAAACATCTAGGGGAATATAGGCTGCAGGAAGCCTGATGTCTCCCTAGCAAGGTGCTGGAAGCAGTGCAAAAGAGGACAAAGGACTCTTGGAAACGCAGAGCGTATTGAAGCTGAATTAATTTGGCTTTTCTGAAAGCAAAGCTCAGATGTACTGCTTTTCTTTGAAGGTGGCAGCAATTGTGTGGGCAAGACAGATCTCATTTCCCCGGGCCGCTTAGATTCTTGAAAGACATACTGTACTGATAAATGTAATGAAAGTGGGGAAGACCTGTGCTGCCTTTGTATACACAGCTTGGATTCTCATCAGGTATAACAACTCTCATTTGCTCTCTTCTTGGTGGGGAGAAGATGACAAATGACCACACTGAGATTTGTGAGCACGTGTAGTTTTTACACGTAGGAAGTGAGTTAAGGAAAAGGCAGCTGTTTGGCTGCCTGAACTGGGAGCAGGTATGTGTGCTGTGAAAGAATGTTCTTGTGAGCCTGTACAAGGTGAAGGGTCTATTTGTCTTTTACTTAAAAGGTGTCCTGGAGAGAAGCCTTGTAAACCATCTACTGGTGATGGGAAGACACTCCCTTCCTGAAGGCATGTGGCTGATATCTTTTGATAGATAAAGATGTACATTATTTAAGCTCAAGCATGTGGGCACACATGGGGTGCTTGTCATTGGCTGGCTGCAGTTGTTGGAGAAATGTCTGCCTTTGGTGGCCAAAAGCTGTCCCCGCAAGTGGCCAGGGATGTGGAGGAAGTCTTCCTGAGGACAGGGGAGAGATTTTGGGGTCACGTGTGAGAAATCTGCCAGGATTGACTACGATGCACTTCTTGTGTGTGACCAGGCAGTGGCATCTTTCTGCACCCCGTGCCTTGCAGGATGTCCTGAAGGCATTGTGTCACAGCAGGAACTTGCCTTTGCCATCACAGTAAGTGGTACAAATGCATAAACCACCCGACGATTGCCGGTGGCAGTGTCCCCAGCAGCAGCCCAAGCAGGAGGCTGAGGGCAATGCTGCTCTGCTTGGGAGGCTGTTGCCAGAGACTGCTCATGTTATTCCTGGGCTCTGGTCTCTTGTTCTGAGTTGCACTGCAAAATACTGAAGACTGTGACTGGGCTGGAAAGTTGCTGTGCTGGGACCTTTGGAGACCAATACCTGGAGTTACTCTGTGTCTGTCCCTGTCTCCTTTTTTCCCTGCTGCCACGTTCAGTGATGGGCAGATTTGCTCCTCCATAGACCCCTTCTGACTTCTCTGGAGTGTGCCCACACCAACAAGCAGGATAGTATGCTCCTTGGTAGAGAGTCATAGATTGGAAGGGGCCACTTAAGATCACCTACTCTAACCCTCTGCTCAAACAGGGACAGCTAGAGCGGGTTGCCCAGGACCATGTCCAGTTAAGTTTTGAATACTTTCATAGATGGAGACTCTTATTATGTCTCTGGGCAACCTGTGCTAGCATTTGACCACCCTCAAGCTGGTGCAACAAATAAGCAAAAGATCTGTTAAGACTGGAGGTAAAGGTGGTGGGGGAGGAGAGCTGACTCCATGCAAGGCACAGCATCCTTTGCTCTTCCATTTCACCTGGCCATAGAGCCAAGAGTTTCCTACTTCATGAGTGATATCAAAACAGTCAAGGGTTATGAGTTGAACCTCGCCAGATTTGATGACTGTGACCCACAGATTGGAGTGTTCTGTTCTGGTTGTTGCAAGTGAAAGTTGTTATCTGGGAGGGTTGTGTTTGCACTTGTTCAATCTTACCTAGTGAGTTAGGAATTGGAGGGGGTTTTGTGGGCACTTTAACAAAGTGGGTAGAGTAGTTTTAGGAGAGTTCGATCCAAGTGCATAAGAACCTGCAGTTTTGATCTGGGTCTCCTTTGTGCCATTGTCATTAAGCTCTTGTCAAGCATAAGAGCCACCTGATCTGGTATCTGTGTTTCCAGAAGGAAAAAATGAATTCTTTTTGGCATGCTGAGGTGTGTGAACTGCCAGCAGAGATGGGGTGTACAGCTCTGTGTAAAGAGAGCAAACCCAAGAGAGGGAAGACTGAATCCTTCTTGGTGTCTGCACTGGCCATCCCTCAGATGTAGAACTCACCCCTTTGAGTTCTTTTGAATCTCTTTTCCAAACTCTTTGTTAGCCTGCTTTTTCTTTCCTTTCCTTCCAGGTGGATGAAGAAGCCTCGCTGTGGAGTTCCAGACCACCCCCACCTACGCCACAGCCGGAGGAAAAAGCGGTACGCGCTGACTGGGCAAAAGTGGAGACAGAAGCATATAACCTACAGGTACAGCCACTCCCCTGCCCCTTTTTGTTTGGGGAAAAAAACCTGTTCTCTACTTGTTTAGGATGCACGTTTTGTAAGTACTTTGAAAAATGGTATTTTCCCTGTAATGCCCAGTTGAGGCTTTCTTTCTCAGAACGTGGAGGAGGGGAATACTTTCAGAGACCTGGAGTAACTGAAGAGTCTATTCTCAACGGAAAATAACTGATCAGTAAAGATGCCTAAATCCCAGCCATCAGCTGTGTCATTTTGTGTATTGTTTTGTAATTTTGGCAGGAAAATCCTAGTAAGCCCCTTTCTGTTCCTTTGGATATCTAAGGCTCTAGTCCTTAGATGTCTGCTTTAACAAACCATTAAAGCAGAAGAACATCATTATCTAAAGACGTGATGCTTTCTCCCACTGCTGATTTACAACATTTTACTGAATATTTATTTGTGCAGAGGTTTTGCTTATGCTCATGTAGTAGAACTCTTGCTTTTGTCCAGACTCAGACCTGCTGCAGTGGCCTACAGGGGTCAAATGAGTGTTATGTAGTAACAATTATTTCCCAGAGATGTGTTTTCTTTGAGTCATTTAGGCCCTTAGCTTTTGAAAGGCAATTGCTGAATGATGGCAATGGAAGTTTCTGACAAGAAGAATGTCACTTTAGAATAAAACTAAGCCCCTCTTCAGCTGAAAGTATAGCCTTTTAATTTGTTTTTAGAGGGGGAAAGGAGGTTGCAGAAGAGGAATGTATGCATTAAGAAGATATGGGTGAGCAATACAGAAAGAGAGTCTGTGGCAAAGAGGCAGAAATATGAGTGACCAGCACAGGGAAAGTGCCAGAATGTGTAGGAAGAAATATGATGATGTGAAGGGAAATAGAATTAGGAGCTGGGGCACTCTTGCTTCTGCTGAGAGCTCTGAGAAAGGGGGAGGAGGATACTTCAGGTAATAATGAGGGACTGCAGAGACTGGGAGGAGGGATTAATTTTGGGGACCAGTTCAAAGTTTCTACCAATAGTCATTCCTTTAACTCAAATTGTAAATGGACACCTTCTGTATGTGAAGATATGAGAGTCAGATCCTGCTTCTGGACCTGAGAGGGAAAATGGTGTATAATTATAGAAATAAAACATATCTTAAGTGTGTACATAACCACAGGAAGCAGGTTGGCAGATGTTTGACAATGACAGAAGTTGTTTGCCTAGTAATTGTTTCACTTTCCAATTTCAGTATTTGTAGTGTGCCATTCCAGTGATAGATACTGTGTTTTACCACTAATATATTACAGTGCCTTTCATCTGACAATCAATTACATTAAATTGAGCCAGTTTCATTAAAGAGTGAAAGTTGTTTCTGTGCCATAGTTATTTCATAGTCCCCAAGCTAAGTTTCATAGGTCTTGAGTCTATTATATACACACACAAAAAGCATCCCGTGAACAGCACATTTTAATCTGAAGTTTACAACAACGGGACATTTATGTGTAATTAAACTCCACCACCCCCCAAAAATAAAACCAACCAACCCCCCCCAAACAAAACAAAACACCAAACCCCAAAACAACCTTTATATCATCAGCTGTCATGGACTGGGTTGCACAAAACTGGCAGGTCCATCCCTCCTGTGAGGTCTTAAGAATTTTGAATGGTTCTGAGTACGTAATATAAGTAAGGTTGTATATACTGCAAGGTTTGATTCTCAAAAGGAATTTTAGTAGGTTTTTTTTTTCATTTACTGGATTTCATTTTAGCATGGTATTTTCAGACAAAATCTGAAGTAATTTACCTTTTTAAATGAAGTTACTTAGCTGCCTATACCAGGATTTGAAAGGTGGTGAGGTTTTTAGGAAGCGTTGTGAGATCAAAGTATTGGGAAGATTCTTATTAATAAATTTAGACTTCAGATCTGGGCTGTAGGTTTGCTGGTAACTTTCTTTGTAACAGCAAATGCACAAAGTAATGTCAGCAAAAAATAAAGATCCTTTGGAAAGGGAAACTGTGTAGATGTGGAATTATAATAAGAAGTCTTGAATATATTCTGCAGATGTAAACGACTCTTCTTTCTCATTCACACAGTGTGCACAACTATACCCCCAAGGTTGGAGAGATTGATACCAGGAGAGCCATTCGTCAGGCGTTCGATGTTTGGCAGAGAGTGACACCACTTACCTTTGAAGAGGTTCCTTACCATGAAATTAAAAATGACAGAAAGGAGGCAGATATTATGATATTTTTTGCTTCTGGTTTCCACGGAGACAGTTCTCCATTTGATGGAGAAGGTGGATTCCTAGCTCATGCTTACTTTCCTGGACCAGGAATAGGAGGAGATACTCACTTCGATTCAGATGAGCCGTGGACCCTGGGAAATTCAAATCATGATGGTAAGAGCACAGGTCATTTTTCAAAACAAGGATAAGTTGAACGTAGACACCTCGACAGACTTTTTGAGTAGAAAGCATTTCGTTAATGGAGCTTTCGCCTCCTGTTTATTTATGGGTAAATAATTTTGTGAGTAAGTTTGTGACTCTGCATGCCCCTGTGCACATGTGTGAGTGTTGAAGAGTGAACAGGAAGTGTGTTTCTGCTGGATTTTTACATCTCTGAAGAATCTGGACCATAGTTGCTACAGAAACCGCGGCTCTGGGAGGGAAAAGGTGAAGAAGAGAGTGTTGAAAATGTATCTCATGGAACACTTAACAAGGGCAATTAGAGTTAGTTGTAATGATGAGCAGAAAGTTGAGAGCGTGAAGACGTTTGAATGTTGAGTTGTTTTGATACATATTTGTTTCTCCACGGTCTTAGTATGGTCATAATTCCTCCCGTCAGCAACTGGGGCTGACTAATTATTTCAAGATGTCTGATGATTAGGACAACCATTTGTGTGATATTAAGCAATGAAGAGTTTCTGCATCTTTCTAGCTTTATCCTTCTTTCTAATGGCAACGAACGCTTTCTGATCTATTCTCAAACCGTTGATTGAGGATAGTGATGACTTCTAAAGTTTAAGTTGGAAAAAACAGAATTTTACAATGGCCTCACAAAATACCACTCCAATTTCCACAGACTTAGTGATTTGGGAAGGACAGCATGTCTTTAAACCTTTAGGGATTCAAAGTCACATTTTGTAACATTTTATAAGGATTAGAAGTTTACTTCAAATGTAAATACTGCTTAATTTTTAAGCAGTGTAAAAACATAGTAGCATTGATATGGCCATGATGTCTAAGGACATAACAGAGGTAATGTCTTTCATTAGACCAAAAAGTGTAGTTTGAAAAGGAGAAAAGCTTTCAGGTGTGCAAGCTACCTTCAAGCCTGACCTAAAAGTGACAGCTTTCAGATGGGAATGCAGATTGAGAAAATCCCTCTGAGTTTTGAGTCAGTAACTATCAGATCATCTTTGAAAGGAAATGGAGCTGGCAATTCGATGTGGGAATGCTAATTTGTAGGAAAGCAGAAGGGATATGTACTTGTCTTCCCAGGGAAAGACAAGTAGGTTTCGATGTGTTGAAATGACTGGCTTAGATGTAGGCAGAGAAAGAGAGAGGTTACAGCCTGTGGGATGCGGAGGGGGGACAGTGTGGGAGGTTATGGTGTGGCAGAGAAGCAGTGTCTTGCTATCTTGAAATGCTAGTAATTTTTCTTCCTAGGTTTGTGACTGGAGGGCAGTTGATAGGTTTCCCTTTAGGATCAGGATTCACAGTCAGAGATCAAGTGATGAACTTTTGAGAGCTGCTTTTGCAGCAGTTGGGTGTGTTTGTGCTTTTTGGGTGGTGTGTGCGAGTTCCATCTGGTTCTAGTTACGTGATCTCAACTATGGGATGTGAGGCTCGTGTGCTGAATATACCTTCCCAGGTAAGCCCATGTAGGAGACTTTGGGTGTGCTGGTGTCTGCGATAGAAGGTCCTTCGAGGAAGGTGGAAGGGAAAATTTTGACAAGTTGTACTTGTTTTTCTTTCCACACAAAAAGCTTCCTTCTGATGATTAGCTTAACGAGGTTGGCTGGCAGCTTAAAGACTGGCAAGGATGGCTCTGGGGAAAATTTTCCACTGGGTAGGAAGTTCTAACACACATTAGCACTTTTTTGAGTTTGTTGTGAGGGTTTTTTTTAATAGTTTTTAGGATGGTGTTTGAGAGTGGTGTATACAATGAGTAGAGGGTCACTTTTGGTTACAGAAGCTGTTTCTTACGCAGCATCCACGCGGCTCTTCCAAAAATGTGATGTATTTCTCTCGTGTGCTGAGTGACTGTCATGAGTCATGTCTTTAAAGTGCATGTAACCGGTATTTGAGGGGTTGATGTGCACCCCTGAGTGTGAAAATTGATAAAAAGAGTTGAGATTTCCATTCTGGAGGATAAATGTCATTTTGTGGATGTTTTCAAGTAACCGTGCTAAATAACGGCGCTGTGTAGACTGGGCAGCGTGGTCGTTTGAAACCTCTTGTTAAAAGAGCCACCAGTGAGGATGTTGAGGATGGCAGGGTCATATTTGTCCCTTCCACCTGGGGACAGAAAGGGAATTTCATGCGTTGAAGATGACAGAGGTAAGCCTGTAGTCAGAGCACTACAAGAGGTGTTAAATGCAAGGAATTTGGGCTTGCCTGTGTTCTCAGCCTCGGTGTACAAATGTGACAATGTCCTCTCTCCTCACTGGATCATCCAGACCTTTTTAGGGAGGTCTTTCTGTCTGTTTCACTATTTCATGTCAATGGAGCTCTCACTAGCTCCAGGTTCTCTCTTCTGATGTGTTGTACTTGAAATGCTGGTAGCAGGTCTGAAAGAGTTTCTCTGTGGGCAGAGGTTTCCTGCACTGCGATCGGTTCACTGCCTCTTTTTTCATTGGAAATAAAGTGTTCACAAGGACAATACTGCCTCTTTGTCAGGAAGTGTTTCTTCAAACGTGATCTCTCTTGTCCTTGTGATCTGTATTTTGGGGCAATGGGGATGTTCCTTATGGAAGTGAGGAAGTCTCACCGTGAAAAAGTAAAAATACCCTACTAGCAGATGTGTAGCAAAGCTCTCATTTATTTCAGATGCAAAAAAAAGGGAACTGTTTTGGCCACTCAGCATCCATGCAGTGATTATAGAAATCATTAAATAGCCATGAAGTAACAATGGTATCTTTACATCAACCTGCAAAATACCACCATGTAAAAGGTTCCATTCCAGAACGAGAATGTGTATTAGTTGAAGGGGAAAATGTGAACAATCTGCCTCAAAGCTCTCTCAGCCTTGCAACAATCGTAGAGATAAATCTCTGGTCAACAGACCAGGGTGCTGAAACTGGCACTGTAGGTCCTTAGAATATTTGGCTGATCTATTTAGTCCATATCCTTCTGTTACAAACCAGTACCATCTGAAGCTTTGCTTTTATTGGTTTATATTTGTCTTGCTGTGTCGTGGCACCTGAAGAGTTTCAGTCAGTCTATGTTTGGATGCAGCTCTCACTCCACAGAAGAACTCTTTTGGAGTCTTCACTAGCAGTGCAGATTATATGGATAAAAGCAAAACATTTCACATCAAATCTCCCATTGGGTCAGAAAAAAATAAAGCCTGATTTGAACAGATCTTTCTATGAAAACAGCCATCTCTGACTTGTACATGGAGAACGTGATTATGTCCTGTTCATGAAAGCTTCTGTCTCCTGGATACCTTGTGGCAACCTGCTGGGCTTCGTTGGCAATTGATCACATCAGCTAGTGGATAGTTAGGTGGGGTTTATATGCTCACTATCTTTTTGTATGATCATTATTATACTGATTTTACCCCTTGTGGACAGCATGACCATTGCTATGTCCCTTAAAATTATTAGTGTAATCATAGTAGCTGTCAGTTGTCTTTCTGGGACTGTGGTAGTAGGGGCACGTGCACCAACACTTCACTTCTGCTATGAAGAATGATCCTCGTAGGCTTTCAAAGTGAAGGCAAAGTTTCCAGCCCCCTGTATATTAGTTACAGTTCCACTCACACATACAGTTCCTTTAGCCAAGGTATACTGTCCCTTCAATTCATGCTTGTTGATGTGCTGCCTTCTCTGACATTCCCATAAGCATGCTGGGGAAGGTTAGTGTACGGAATATTATGATGAGGATGTGCAAAACCAGATAAGAAGTTGGAACTCCTGAAGCAGTCCTTATTAACTGGTATCATGGGACACAGAATTCATTTGTTAAGTTGTCAGATGAGACTGTCAGTGGGAGCACCTAGAAACATGAAGCAGACTATTGGAATTTGGAAGGATCGAGGCAAATCAGAGCAGGGATATGGCAAACAGGATGCAACTGAAAAAGAGGAGGTGTGTGGTTTTACAGTTAAAAATAAATCATTTCCACAACCACACATGAGGAGCAGCTGGAATGGTCACAGTTGTGAGGATTTACCTTATGTTTGTACTGGAAGCTGCTCCTCAATAGAAATGAAAGCAGCTCTCGGCCCTGTCCCCGAGCTTAGACTTGCAGCAGTGAGGGCTCTGGCTTATTAGGCTTTGATGTGTGGGCAGATGGAAACAATTCGAGCCATATTTGGAGTCACTGTCTTCTAGCTGTGCATTGTGTGTAGCTGCTCACAGACCAAGTGGCCTCTCTTGGCTGCTTCGTCGCGATGCTTGGGCACTAAGTCCGTGTCCGTGCTGGCAACCTCAGTATCCCGATTGCCTGCGTCACCAGAAGGGACAGCAAAGTGACTTTGTTCTAGTTTCTCCAAGCCTTGGGCTCTTTTCTACTTGAAAGGTACTGTAGAAACAGCCAAGCAAACCATAAACTGCCCATCTGGGAAGCTGCTGACATACGTCGCTCACTGTAGGCAGCAAAGCCTGTGCCTGAGTGAGGCTCAACAGACTTGGCTGTGCGGGGATTTCTTGCCCTTGGCTGCCTCAGTATCTGACTCAGTTTGGCTCAAGCATAGAGGTGCTGCACGAAACCCATTATTAACTAGCCAGGTCAAGTATTTCCTAGCCTTTATAGGAAAATCATAATTATATAGGTATGCATCTCCAACAACAGATTGGAAAGGAATCCCAAGTGACTGAAGTAAGTTCTGGCAGTTTAAATACCTACATTACACTTGACTGCTTTGATACCCTTCTGACTACTCAAACATTGGTTCAATCCAGGTTAATTACAGGAAGTAAATTTTAATTTCCAGTTTAACATGGCAAATAGTATCAATTATAATCCCAGGCAAATCTCCTTTGTGGTCTTTTAAAAGTGAAAGACCATCGCTGTCAAGAATCTTGTCAACTCCATACTGCTAAATATGTGGTGTCTTCCAAGCCACTGCAGATATTTGCTATAGAGATGTATCTGTATAGAGCTATCAATTATATTTTTCTATTGTTGGTGACATTACTTTGCTCTCCAACCATCACTGCAGATGGCAGTGCCTGTGACTTACCAGTGCTGGTGCTGAGAGAACCCCCCTGCACACTGTCTGTAGCCAGCATTGCTGTCACTGCAGGAGGGTGGGTAAGGGGAGCTGCCACTGCTGGGGCTATCCCATCTGCAAGGGTGACACCTGCTGTCAGTCTTCCTTTGCCATCCAAATTTCATTCCAGAGCTTATGTTTGAGTCACGCTGGTCAGGAAATGCACTGAAGCAGTAGTAGAAGGCTTAGAGTGGAGCACCGTTGATTTAGGGAAGACATTTAGAGAACCTTTTTAATGCCAGAGCAAAGTAAGTACTGAGATATCCATGCCCTGCCAGGCATCACCAGAATGTCTTTATCCAGCGTGCCTAGAGCTGAGCTCTGAGACCCTCCCTATCATCTGCTCATGTGGCATTGTAAGTGGGAGTGTGCCCAAGGGCAACCACTTCAGCTTCTTCAGGAAACAACCCCAGCTGACAGGTTATTCCCATAGCTACTGTAGTCTAACTCCACATCAAGTTTGATCCTTCTGCAGTTGATGGGATTCAGCTTTCAGTATCCTCTTTTCCAGGTACTCTCCCACAGTGTACAGCTTCACACCTCTATCAAGTTCTCCTTGTAAATGTGGGATTACTACTGTGACTGCTCAATAGATACTGGCAAGAAGTGCTGAGCTTTGCTAACAAACAGCAAGTAAACAAATACTGTAAGTGCTGCGACAGATGTGTCCCCATATATGCTGGTGGCTTCCTCCAGAGGCTTCCTTGGAAAGCTTTTGTTCAGGACTTCTGAAGAAAAGCCATCCCAATAGAGTGCCAGTTGTTTACAAGAGCCTGCCAGAACCAGTACAAGAGATGAGACCTCGTGGGTCACTTTAAGTGCTAATGAGTGCAGAAGCTTCTGCAAAAGTTTTGGAGGAAAAGGGCCTGAACCACCTTCTGGGAAGGCTTCTGTTTGCCACAGAGGAGAGGAACCAGACAATTTTTTCTCTGCAGTTCCACCACAAGGACTAGCTTTGTTTCAGTGAGCATCTACCTGGACAACCAGAGTAAGCACTCCTGAAGCCACCATCTGGACATGGCGTATGTTCAGGAACCTGAGCAGGTTTTTCAGGACAGCCAAATAATGTGTAAGCTGACTAATGTGAATGTTCAGCAAGGATCTCAAGGAGAAACTTTTGATTAGAGTAGCTAATTCTGGAGGACAGTCTTACTGATAGCCAGTGAGCATGACAGCCTGTTGTACCTGTTGGGGGGGGGGGCATGCATACCTTTGAGATGACATTTAATCTACCAGTCAGTGTGTTCAAAGTGGTATCTTCACTGAAGATTTACTGGATTCTTTGGGCATTTGTATCTCTGTTCATAAAGATGGGCTCCTCTCTCTCACCTCTGCATTTACAGTGTAATTCAGTTACACAAGCACGGGCATTTAGCCAGGCTTTGAGAGCCACTCTGCTATCACAGCTTGGACTGTTCTTGTTAAGAAATCAGGTGAGATTATTTTTGATCTTGAACATGAATGTCCTGGTACTCTTTTTATTCCTTCTGCGAGTACAAAGTGCTTAAAATTGCTCAGACATGTGCAGATTTTCTGTCACAGCAGTGCCTCTGCTTGGCATCATCTGTCCCATTCAGACAGACCCTTGCTTTTGTCCTTTTGGTCTGTCTTAGATGTCTGGTGGAGGATGTTCCATGCTTCTGATACTTGTTGCCTTTACTGTCACATCTGAGTACTTGAATCTTCTTACTTGTCTTGGATACCCTAGAAGCCATTAGACATACAACAGAGAAGGTTTCTTCTCTAAAAATGCAATTACTGAACAATGCCATTACACTTTATGGACTCTGTTTAGCTAGAAAAGGTTCTTCTTCTACAGACTGTCTTAAGCAACGAGTGCATGCTTTCCCTCTTCAGATGCCTGGTTCTTGGAGGGATGAATGTCTTTCAGAGCCCTAAATAATTCAACCTTGAATGAGAAACAGAATTTAAGTGCCATACTTTTCATTCTCAGCTTCTGGAACTTAGTTTTCAGGCTGGTGCTCTAGGTTGCCAGTCTGCTCTAGGTCTCCACTCTGCTTAAACTCCCACACAAGGGCTTATGCACATGCTTCTTCTCAGCACCTCTTTCTCTTTCTTCCCCTTCGCATGATGGGGAGGTTGAAGTGGCCACACTTGTGAACTAGAGAAGGAAATGGATGTAGCCCAATGTTGTTTGTCCTCTTTCTTTCTCCTGTTCTTATTTACCTTAGAGCTGCCCCAGCTCTTGGGTCCAAATGAAAGAGTAGGTAGAGATGGGCAGCTGGGGCAGGAAAAAGGGCTGCTGCCTTTTTAGCTGCAAGATACACATCTTGATCATAAAACCACAGTAGAACTATTGTGTGTCTACATTCTGGGTAGAGTTTTATTTCTTCAAAGCTACCTGCCTGCACTTCTTGCCTTTTTGTCTTCCTGCTCTTTGTCACTATTTTAATCCAGAAAGCTTTTCTTATTCCTTAGCTGGATATTCTTGCAAAGCCAGCTTCACTTTTGTTGGTAGTGCATGGTTGAAACCAGTGATGTTTCAAGTTTAGCAAGAATGGAATGTGATATTTGAGGACCCCAGTATATGAAAGGTGTCAGCAAACTGGGAAGAGTCCAGTACAGGAGCAGTGAGGTGATAAGGGATTGGAAGAAATTTCAAGAAGAAACTGGGGGAACTGGTCTTGTTCAGCCTAGGGAGAAGAAGGAGGGTGGGGTGGAGAGGAAACATCTAGTAGCAGTCTTCCACCCAAGGAGATGTTATAGAGAGGACAGAGCCATATTCTTCTTGGAGGTGAGCAGAGAAAGGAACAAAGGGCAATGGGCAGAAACTGCAACAAGGAAAACCCCATGTGGGCAAAAGGAACAAAATTCTTCATTAACAGAGCAGTACAACTCTAAAGCTGCACCTGGAGAAGATGTAGAGACTCCATCCTTTGAGACTTTCAAAACTTGGCTGGGTGATGCCCTGTGCAACCTGATGTAGTTTTTAGATTAGCCCTGCTTGAAGCAGAACGTCAAACTCGACCTTCAGACATGCCTTTCAACCTAAATCTTTCCATCATTCCTTTGCGTTGCCAAACACAATATTAGTTCCTGTACCTTAAGAGCAAACTGCAGTTATTTCTCACGGCAATTCTGAGCTGTAACAGGGTATTCAGCTTATAAAATTCTCTTTTTATATCATCAAATTCCCTTCTAAAAACAGGAATCATTTAATACTGAGATTCCTCTTGAAGGAGGACTGGTGTTGCTCACGGGTGCATAAAAAGGTAGCTGGCAATATTTTTTGCCACCATGTATAATGGTTTTGAAGTACCATCTCTTATTATTTTTTTTTTTTTTTTTTTAATGCAAGAATGTGCAGGGTTTCTATGATCATACAGCAGATTAATCTTCTGAAGATGGAGTGGATGTTAGAATACATTATAGAACAGATTCCCTATTATTAAGCAGTTTGTATAAGTAGTTTTGGCTTTTTTTTTTTTTATTCCCCTGGTCAGGTAGTTCTTTGTTATCAAAGAGTTCAAAGTGTTCTCAATCACTTTAGAAACATTGCCTACTAAACATTCTTTATCCTGTTTGATTTGTTTGGTTATAATCATGATATTTTTTAGGGAGGGAGGGGACCAAGAGGAATGCAGAGTATCCAGCTGTTGCTTTCTTTTTTTCTCTGGGATTTGTATTGGTATCTGCTTTTCTAGGTTGACTCTCTACTGTCTACTTGCAGCCCACTTTACCTGACTTGTACAGACACAGTGCATGCTGAAAAAGAAAATACAGCTTCCCTTAACCCCTGTACCCTCACCCAGCACACAGCCAGAACTTGGTAGTATTTTCTTCTCAATTAATTCCTGTTTACTGTGGTTAGTCTTGCTTTTGGTCTCATTTCTTTCTTATTTTACCACTTTTTTTCATGTTCATTTTCTGTGGAAGTGCTGAGGCCAGCAAAGATAATCTACAAAGTATCAATATAATAAGCAACTTGACAGAGAGCACATATACTCACAACACAGTACATGTACAATCTTTGTGCTATTTGGCTGTTAAATACTTTCTTTAATTTTCTTTCTCTGATTTCTCAGGTACAGAACATCTCCACATCTAAAGAGTTTTGTTCTAACAAATGGCATTTTGAATCCATCATTATTTTTCAGGCTTCTGACGCTGTTGTTGCAAATGAGCATCAGTATTTTTCAGAGCAAAAATCAGAGCTGCTTTGAAGTTAGTCATGTGTCCTTTAACACAGAAGACCTGTTATTTGAAAGACTTCACAGAGATGTTAGAAGTCACGTGGGGCATAAATTGTATTAAAATTTCAATTCATTCTATCAGGCCTTTTTATGATACTTCACCAGATCATGCTGTTGGTCAGTTCTTTTATTTGTTGAAGAAGACCAGTTCAGTATTAAGTCTCTGGAACATACTTAACATTGATTTCATCCTGTAGCTGCTTAGACTTGTTCCCAAAAGCCAGAGTTCTCTAAAATCCTACGCTAATGTTGAATCAAATTTGAGCAAGAATATAGACACGTGGTTTCAAAACAGCCAGCCACAGGAAAAAGAAACCCAGTTGGGTGGTTTAAATCAGCAAGCAGTTTGAGATTACATCCTTGTCGTGTCAATCCAACGTAGAAGGCTGTAAATAGAGAACTTGCAAATTAGGGTTTTTTTATGAAAGTAAAAACGAAGCGAGAGAGCCCATCAGCACACATGGAAGTCTTCTGTCCTCAGATTCTGCTTCCCTACTGGACAGCATCTCTGTAAGTAACACTTTCTTTTGTTGGCATGTGCTGTCATTATAAAACATAAAGTGGCCAGTAGTGTTGTGCTAGTGCAGTCTGGATTTTAAAGCTTTGCAGTAGGGCGAGCTAGTTGTTGATTACAGCCTGAAATTCTTTACTAAGGATCACCTGCAAATTCTACTTTCAGAACAATATGCTTGTAAATACAGCTGATGTTCACAGTGTTCTATAAAGAAAATTATTATCCATTACATATGTCAGTAATTGTTTAATACACAGAATATGAATACAGTTATGTAGGTATTTAGTATCCTATTGATTTCTGCATAACCAAAGTTAAATATTTTACTTCTTTCTACAGAGAATGTGATACTCTAAGATTCATAGGAAGGAGCTAGTAAGGATCAAAATGATGTGTCATTCCCTTAAAAAGGATGAAAAAAACCAACTGTGAAAACCAGCAGGTCATGAGAATCAAGGTGAGCCAAAAAGTCTCTCTTTGCCTCTTTCCTTTGTAAAGCAGAAACAGATGATGTGAAATGAGCCAAAATGCAGCAATATCTCTAATAAACTTGCTGAAGGGAAGAGGAGTAAAATAACAGGCATTCAGGAAAAGAAAAAAATGAAAAATGGATGAATTCTTGAAAAGTTTGTTGGTCATTGCAGTCAGAGGTGGATTTGCATCAGCAGTGAAATGACTCCCAATACTCTAGATTTTTGACATCACAACCAAGTCACAAACTTGGGAGTTGTTTGAACTACTCTCCTTCCCCTCCCCTGCCCCTCTCCTCTTTCTGAAGAAGAGCACAAGATTTGAAGACAGTTTAGTATGGCTTTCTCTACTCAAATCCACCAAGAATACCACTCTGAGGGGGAAATATCTCTTACATCCCAGTTCTCTTCTCAGAGCTACTCAGTCTTTACAGCCCCATCAGGAGCCTTCTGTGTCATGGTAGAATGAAGATAGTAAGTCTCCTGTCCTAGGTAGAAAATACCCTCTTTGTGACAATGAGCTACACTTACAGCTTCCAGAATAGCACTTTCTCTGTTACCAGAACCAGGTGTTAAATACAATTTCAACCTGACTGGCAAAAAAAAGAATCAAAGAATCCCAAATAGCTCAGACTGGTTTGTATCCACACTGCCTATGCCAGGGCCTGCTTGGAACACACTGGGCCAGACATCCTAACTGTTTCAAAATAATTATTTTTGTAGTTTTATTTCTTATTTGTAGTGACCTTCTGGTTGTTCCACAGCTGGGTTAAGTATTAAATTCTGTCTGTAGACCCTGATGCATTTACATACTTTTAAAACCATAGCTTCTTTTCAAGGCTGATGGAATAAAAGTCATATCTACATGTTACATGCTTTTATGAATATTTTTGTTTTCTTTACCATCTGTTCTACCAAATTAGGAAATGATATGCTAATATAAGCAAATTTTCATTTTTGGGATTGGCGATTCTTTGGTATTGAATTGCTTATTGAATTATAACCTACAATTGTGAAAGATACAGGAAAATTTTTCACCAGAACACTCTTATTCCATTGAATGTCAGACAGCTGAAGCAGTCACGACTTTCCCACTCTCTCTGGCTGCCCACTCTTGCCTCCACATCACTCAGTCAGTTTTGGCCTCATCATTCCAGAAAGATGTTTTCTATTTTTCCTATGAATTTCTTCTACAGGAGTTTGTCCTCATAGTGCCATCTGTGACATGTCAGATAAAGCACAGCTTGAAACATTAATCAGGTCTGTAACACAACTAACAGACCTAGTTTGAATACTGCTTTTGGGGGACAGTAAGGTAAACTGCCTGTCTTCCATGATGACTGGTAACATAACACAGTTCTTTGTCCTTCTGCAGTCACTTGATCTCTTGGAGGTCAGTTTATTAGCATGACTGTGGTACAATATCTGTTACGACTGCATTATCACTCCTCCTTTCTCCAGTGAAGCTGTTTAAAGACACTCTTAAGAGTTTTCATGAAGTCCTTAAGATGCACCATACTCATTTCTACATTTGCAAAGGTAACAGTTTATGAACAAAATGAAACTTGTATTTCTTTTTAACACGTATTTTCTTCCTTTCTAGATAGAAAAGCTGTTTTGCACATCTCATTTGATGCAAGCAAATGGAAGGGCAGTATCACCACCTCAGGGTCATTGGAAGATTGGAAAGCTTTTCTTGGGCAGAGCATGTTGTGGAGGTGAATGGAGGAGTACAGACAACTCACACATTCCTCTGTTTGACAGTTCAGGTCTTCCAGGTCTGAAGATGCAAGAACCAAGGCATAGCTTAGAGTAGCCCTAAAGCTTCTTTAAGTTATGCTTGGAAAGCAGTCGTCTCTATAGTTGAAGGGATCATTTTGGTGTACTTAAAGCATGTTTAGTTCACACCATCTTTTCTGTAATTGCCCTAGGCATGCAATTGTTACAACCAACTATCTGACTTCTTTAGTATCATTCTTACTTTAATAAAATTTCAAAATTTAACCTTCATATGTCTTTATAATTATGTCTGAGTAAACTGCAATACATAGATGTGTTAGCATGATGAAAGTTCATAAAGTATAAAACTAATATGACGAAGATCAGAAACTCACAGTCACTTTTCTATTATTAATCAGATACACGATATTATTTGTACTTCTCTTGTCTTAGAAGCTCTGTCCCTGGATTTACACTCTGTGCTATGTGCTCTGCAGAATCTACCTACACTCACTACAGCTATATATACAGCTGCTGTGCTCAAGGATAAATACTGGTAGTAATCATAGAATCATTAAGGTTGGAAAAGACCTCTAAGATCACCAGGTCCAACCATCAAACCAACACTACCATGACCACTAAACCATGTCCCAGAGTGCCACGTCTACATGGTTTTTGAACACCTTCAGGGATGGTGACTCCACCATCTCCCTGGGCAATCTGCTTTAATAACTCACCATGCTTTCAGTAGGGAAATTTTTCCTCTTATCCAATCCAAACCTCCCTGGCACAACATTTTCTCCCGTCCTAAATATCACAACATTGCCATAATAGTATCCCTGTGACCTATTACTGTAAACTAATAGGCGTTTAATGAGTGGTTTTGCTGACCTACTGCAATTGGATACCTAATTATGCAATCAGTTGCTTAGAAAAGGTTTTGATAGGGATTTGCATAATTAAAATGAATGAAACTGTACAAGAAGGCAGTTTCACAAAGCAAAACCTTTCTCAAGATGGCTGTTACATGACTTAACAGTCCTTTTTCCATCTGAAGATGAAAATCCAAGAAGTACGAGTGCTGGGAGTATATGACTAGAAGGAGGATCATACATAAATCAGTTTATCTGTGATGACAATGTTCTCTGTGTTGTTGCAATAAAATCATGTGTTTCTGATCTCTGCAGGGCAGAGATAAGATATAACAACTTGAGAGTTCTTAACTGAAGATCTGGTTATGATGTGTGATTATATTGCCATTTATCTTGAGTAAGTTAGCTTAACTGGGAATACATCAGCTAGCAGAAGGCTTTCTGAACACAAATTTAGATTGCTTTTAATTAAGAAAATTGAAGTGAAAAGTATGTTTCAAGCTGTGTGTGCTCTGTGCCTGGTGTGTGTGTAGGGAGTATAGACCTGTTAAAGTGGTGTCAGATAAGCAGTGTATTCACCTGCCTTGGCCTCATGGCAATAGGCAGTGCTTTTATATTGTTATAGGTGTGTCCTCAGTTATAACTTTCTCTGGTGACAACATTGTTTTGGTAAGGAAAACTCGTCAGCAACTTTAAAGCTAAATTAACTGTGTTTCTTCATGTTTTAGCATAGCAGGTCAAACTATTTCACCCAATGAACCAAATTATAAGACTTCCCTCGCCAGTTTTTTACAGGGTCATCCTCTCTTGCGTATTGGTGGACTTTTGGATGCCTCCTGAGAGTCAGGAAGGAGAAAGCTAAGGCAGGTCTCTCACCAGACCTATTTATTTTATACAGATGGTGCAAACCAGCAGAAATTGTTGGATTTCCCTTGGGGGTTTTCCCTACAAATACAAATCAAGGATATTCAGTTCCTTCTTCACCCTGCTCTCTTACCCAGGTGGCTGGTATACACTGAAAAGACGTTTTACTTGTGTCTTGGTCTAGGTCTTGGGCAAGAGGGTTGAACAGGAAATTAAGGAACTTTATCTGATTGCCTGACCTTATTGCCATAGGAGTAGCAAAATATCAAGCACTGGGCTCTTAGTTCTCCCTTCTGAGTTTTGCTCCATAAAGATGGATTTTGTTAAAAATGCTGTTTGGACAAGAACTGTGGAGAACATGAAGGTCAGAGTCAGAGACCTTACTGCATGTTCAAGAACTAACAGAAGGAATTTGAGAGGTACAGGCTCTTTTCAAGTCTCCTGCAGATCAGTGGAGTGGACAGTGTGCTTTTCTTGCAGCCCTTAGGTTGGAGCTGTGATGGCTCTGTCTGTGCTGTTACCCACTGGACAGAAACAAGTGATTGAACCCTATTTAAAAGTGATTTAAATGAAGATAGTGACTGATCTTATGCTCCTGATAAAGGTTTAGCACATATAACTTTCTGTAAGTTATTTACTTATGTGTAGACTTAGATAGAGGCAAGTTCTAGTTGTGCTGTGAGTGCAAGGAGGAAAATGCCACCAAACTGGTGAGGGAAAAAGTCTTCCAGCACTTAGCAGGGGCACAGCCTGTGAGCCTGTAGTAAAAGTCACTCAGTACAGAGATGAAATTCATGAGAAGATTCTCATGCAATCTCAGTGAGTCAGTACAGAGTGAAGTTTTACAAGAGAATTCCACATGTGAGTAGTTGTGGTAGCAGTGAAAACTCTGCTCCCATGAGCATTTAAGTGATACAGGAAAGAAGTCCATTTAGTTTTCAACGGGACTTTGAGTCTTTGAATCTCTTTTGAAAATGGTGCAGCTTCAAAGCTTTGAGTTTTTTTGAAAACCAATGAAGAGCCATCAGTCCTCCAAAATTTACCAGGAATCAGTTTAATGCATTTTATACCATCCTTTGGACATTTTAATGACTTGTTCTGCACACACCAGATTTTTCAGCAACATATGAAAAACCATAACTAAGTCAGTCCCCATGTGAATTTCCTGAATAGAGAAATTCTGGACTTTTCAACACATCTATGGCTAAATTTTAGCCCCTGTATATTTTTGGACATTTGTATTTGAACAAATGTATTTGAATATTTATTTGGAACGCCTTTGCATATCTTAACGTGTTTTGCATATTCAGGTGTATGCCCTCCAATTCAGATGTTTAGACAACTGAACTACTTTGGTGTGGTGTGTAGGACCAGTTGAGCACTGTTACTGACTTCAGGTATCTTGAGATGCTGGCAAAGCACCCTGATGTGAAGACTTGCAGAGCCCTGAACCTCTTTTGTCATGGTTTTATGGGTAACAGCGAAGCAATAAACATTCAAAAAGTGGACAAAATTCTACAGGAGACACTGTGGCACCTCCTGTCCCGAGGGGAGCTGAAACACGTACACAAAATTCAACTTCGTTACCTCTGAGATAGGTGCAGTTTGGAGATAAACTGGTTGGAGATGCTGCAAAGGAGGTGCTGAGATGCCACTGACAGCTCTTTTCTCCCGTGTCTGATTGCAAGTGTTCTTGGGCTCTGCCATGCAAAAAAAAAAAAAGGAGAGAGAAGCCCAATACAGGCAGAATTGAGGGATCAGACACTTGATTGGCATGGGGAGTCTTTTACATCTGTCACTGTTGGCTGTGTCTTCATCCCTCACACAGCATTGCCTGTGTCAACTCCCACGTTAAGGTGCCCTCATGGAGTAGGACATCCAGGGACCAAACTAGATCAAGGAAATGAGGGTCTCATATCCGTGGGACTGAAGAGGAGTGTGTGCCTGTAACAAAGAGTTGAAGGTACCCCTACTTCACATTCCTACTATCTTCTGGACCAGAAGGGCTCCTTCTCTTCCTGTCAGGAGCATGTCCCTTCTTTCCTCCTTCCTTCTCCTTCCTGCCATTGGGATCTATACCAACCTTTCCCTCTGTGGCTCTGCCTCCTGCAGGATGGTGCTACCTGAGCTCACCTCCTCCCACAGACATGGCAGTGCCAGGAGTCCAGCAAAGTAAAAGCATGTTGAGGAGCCTGTGCTAGAGGAGATGGGCTTGTCCCAGGTACTGCACAAGCTACGGTGGGTGTTAGCCCCAGTCCTCTCTGTCCTTCCTCCTTCCTTGCCAGGTTCCTTACAGATCTCCCTTGGGATTTGGTGGTCCAGGTCAGATCAGAATGTGGCACTAGAGGACCCAGAAAGGGGACTAAGCTCCCTTCCCATCATGTACCCTTGTTGATTAGCAGACGGGCAGTGCTCTCACCTTTCCTGGCAGGACTCGGATAAGGAGGCAGTGGCATCAGAGCAGCCTATTTTGTTGGCCATTTTCTGTAAACTCTCTACAAAGGGTCTACAGTTAGTATCCTTTCACTCCAAGCAGCTGCCTGATTTACCTTGTCTGAGGGTGCTCATGGTCATGGGTGGTCGCAGGCTAGGAGCCCCCAGCCCATTCTGTGATAATGACTATAAAAGCTGCACAGACTTTCAGGACTAAAACCATCTCCACAGGAGCTGACCCTGGCACTGTGACCTGCTGTGCAACAGGGTAGCAAAGCATTTGCTTCTTGCTTTTGCTTCTTGCTTTATGATTAAGGGGGGCTTGGGATTGTGTCAGGCTGTGGCTGTGAACTAACCTGGCTGTGCCTTCCTTCCCCAGGGAATGATCTCTTTCTGGTGGCAGTCCATGAGCTGGGACACGCACTGGGTCTGGAACACTCCAATGATCCCAGTGCTATCATGGCTCCTTTCTACCAGTACATGGAAACACACAACTTCAAACTGCCCCAGGATGACCTCCAAGGAATTCAGAAAATCTATGGTGAGCACCACTATCCACTCATCTATTTCCATTGAGCTTGAGTCTGTCATGTATTTTACAGCCACAGGCAGGGAGTCCCCAAAATGCTTCCAGCTCGTGGGCAGAATTTCCTGCCCTATGGGGAACCATTTCAAGCCCTAGATCCACGGCCAGATATCAGACGACTGTCCCAGTGGCAATATCTTTGCACAAGTTGGGATAACCAAACCTCTGTCATCTCACTGCTGCTCCACCCCTCAGTCTGTCCCCAATATCAAGGAGGGTCCTTTTCCCTACAAGGGAAAAAACAGGCGATTGCTGTGCCCAAGGTTTGTCCATTAGGAACAGCCAGTGCCAATAGAGGGGAAGAATGTGAAGAACATGGAACATCAGGGAAAGGTAAAAAAGTATTTATGTGGTCTTTTTTTTTTTTTTTTTTTTTTCTCCATATAGAGAAGATAGGGAAAAATTGTTTAGAACAGCTTAGGGAACATGTTGCTTCACTGAATCTCCAGCTGAGCATTGTTGTGCATCATGTGCCACAAAGATACGAGCTTGGGGAAAAGAGGGAAAAGGAGGCAGAGGGGTTATGGGAGAAAACCAAGGGGCTGGACATGTTGTGGTACCATGTGACACGATCGTGGATACCAGGGTGTGAGGACAGGGACCTTCGGAGAATTATTGGCTGAAGAAGGCTCTGGGAGCAGAGGAAAATGCAGGTTTTAGGAGCCACAGTCAAGGGGTGGCTGAGCTAGAAGATGCTGATGGATACAGACTGGGGCAGCCCATGGAAAAGGGGTTTTGTCAGACATCCCTGATACCATTCTTTGAGGAAGTTTGACAGAGAGGTTACCTAATAAATGCAGCATAGAGCAATTTTGCTATGTAGCTATGCAACATTTGCAGCTGCTTGACATCTGGAGTCAAGTATTGAGCAGATACTCTGTGAATTAGACCTGAAAAAACCTCTCAAACTTATGCAATGGTTGTCAGTGGGAAAGCTGATGGGAAAGCTGATGGTTTTAAGTGATTACTGCTGGGATCAGTGGCAGATGTGATTCTAGTCAATGTTTGCATCAGTGATCTGCCAGTGAATTTTAAATTACTGCTAATAAAATTCATGTCAAGACTTGAAAGTAATACTGGTAGTACTAGTACAGCCTAAACTGTGTGTCAGTTGTTTGAGTCTGATGGTTTTCGTTGTGGAGTCTCCTTCTCTGGAGACATTCAAAACCCACCTGGATGTGTTCCTGTGTGACCTGATCTGGGTGATCCTGCTCTGGCAGGGGAGTTGGACTCAATGATCTTAATGATCTTTCAAGGTCCCTTCCAGCCCCAAACATTCTGTGATTCTTTTTTTTTTTCTTTTTTTTTTTTTTTTTTTGGTGACTGGAATGAGATTCATTTGTTCAAATGCAGATGCCTAAAGAAGAGAAATCTCTTTCTGGACTAGTTTCTCTGACTCCTGTCTGTGCAATGGGAAAAAACCTCAGGTATTTGTAGAGTGCACTTCATCCTCAGTTTAAGACAGATATCCAAGAAAGGTCTAACACATAAAATAAGATGGTTTGAAGCACACCCAAGGGGAACAGGCTCTTCCCATTAGTGCTGCTGAAGATTTCTCTCTACTGTTCATTACCAAGATCAAGTTGCATGGCACTTGTCCTGTGGTATAATTTAATTATACATACTTTAATGTAGTATATAGTCAACTAGTCAGGACAACAGAGACTCTGGATGGTTTTGAAATAAAGTGCTGGGATAGTAAATATTAAACCTTCATGAGATAATATACCTAATGTTTCCTTTTTGAAAGCTGCTAAAATGACACGATGCTGTTTCTATTTTGAAATGCTGATTTAGTTCCTGTTAACTTTGAACAGAAAGAAAAAAAATAATAATTTCTTGCTGACGGTGAAAGTGCAATCAAGAAAAAATTACTGGTTTCTCTGTTTTCAGATACCTTTTTGGGAAGGGAGCAGATAAGGAATTGACAGCCATGCTTCTTCACATTTGTGGGTCAAGCCAATATCAGCTGTGGCTGAGCTGGGGACCAGTACTCTGCCACTACTCAGTACCAGTACTCAGCTTCGGCTGGGACCCATTGCCCTGGGCAATCTGCAGTGGGGCTCCTGGGCCCGTGGCTGGGGATGGATGTACTGGGTGATGTTGGTCAGGGCTTTTAAGACCTGTTAGTTTCCTCAGGGCCCTGACAATTTGTGAGAGCACTTCACAGCCTCTTGTGCATACCTCTGAGAGAGCAGCGAGCTCAGTACTCTGCTGCCTGTGGCTCAGCAGCAGCACCAGTACACTTCCAGTTACTTTTCACTTATGGAGTGACATTAAACTTTAGCCACATACTATGTTAAGATTCTCCATATACAATATAATGTGCTTAACATTTTAACTCGGATTGAAAAAAGCAGTATGAATGAATTACTGCCTAGTGCAGGTCCTGGTTAGGAAATTAGTTGATGGCCGTCATGGAATCATGCAGGGCTCTTCTCTAAGGCCTCTGAACTGGAGTGGGTTGGGGATGGTGGTGGTGGTTGTAGAGCTAACCAGTCTTGCAGGGAGAAGAAGGAGCAGCTTCTGCAGGACAAGTTTTGATTCCTCAGGTGGAGCTTTTGGCTCTTAGTGCAGAGTTATAGTCCAAAAACTAAAGTTTTGTTTAGAACTGGGTTTTACTCTTATGGTTCACAAAGAATAGATGGAAAACGCAGGTAGGTTATGTTTCTCCCTAGAACTGCCAATGTGAGAGCAGACCCTTTCATCTGAGCTTCTTACAACCAAGAAGGGAACGCTGAAACGTCCTTCTTGTGGCTTTAGCAGGAACATTCAATTAATGTTTTTTATTTCCACAGTGCCACTCTGCTTTGTTGTGCCTCGGGAAAGCCAAAAGCCCATCTACCAGAGCACCTATCCAAAAATCAAAACCTCCTGCTGACTCGTTGCTTTGACATTCTTAACAGTGCAGCAGCATGTGCTCTATACATATACCTTAGGAACCTACTATGCAAAATAATTCATAGAGCCAGAGCCACTGCCTTGCTTGTAGCATCCTTTTTTAAAAATAAATTAAATTGAAACTTCCAATTTTTCATTACATTGAAGTTGCTAGAACAAAGAAGAGAGGCTCTGCTAAAGCTTAAGTCCATTTTGTCTGCTTCTTTTGAGAAAGATGCATTTCAGATCTGTGTGTATCCATTAGAAAAGAAATATGTCTAAATCTGTCACATAAACTCAGCTAAAGAGACAGCAGCTGATGTGAACTCTTGTTTGTGCTTCATGCTGGTTAGTATAAGGTCAATGTTTAAAATGTTATTTCCACTTCTGAGCTGATTGTAAAAGGCCAGCAGCTCGCTGTGTGTGATGGAGTAGTCTGCAAGACAAGTCAGCAGTATTTCCATCTTCCAGTAGGTGCTTTCTGTAGCATGTTCCTTGACAAATTGAGAGACATATCACGCCTGTTCTTTACACATCTTTATCAGAAGGGTATCTCCCACTGTACTTATCTGCCTGTGTCACAAATGACATGCCCAGGAAGGGGTTAAACTGGAAATGATACCATTATGTAGGTCTCTTGGATATCCCATTGACTGCCTCTTTTAATTTTGCTAGTGTTGAAGTCAGGGCTGACTGCAGCTACAGTGGAAGTGGAGACAGAGACATCCTCAGCCATGGCCTCGTCACACAGCCTGGTCATCCTTCAGCACCAGTTCTTCACATCTTGCTCTAAGTACCCCTTTGCAGTAGGCTGTGAAGCAGCCTCTCATGTCAGGAGTGACTCCTGACACTACGCCTGGGGAGCAGAGGGGTTGACATGATGGGCAGGAAAATCTCATGTCCACACAGGTGCTTGGAGCTGATAAACCAGGCCGTTACCTTTAAGGCCCTTTCAAAGTCTAAGGTCACAAAGGAAAGGTCTGCTAGTTACTCAAAGATAGACCAAATCATTAAGCCTGGGGACAACTTCAAGGATCTTGGTCATGCCAAATCTCACTGAGGATGTGTCAACCTCACACAGCTTTTCTGCAGCTCAAGAGAAGAGCTCCCAGTCAGTGTACCTGCTGCATCCCCTGAGGGCTGAGATCCAGGATGGTCCTGAAACCACACCAGCCCTTGGCCAAAGAACTAGACAACACCAGCTCTGACATCCAGGAACAGGGGATCAGCAGAGCACAGTGCCCATGAGCAAATTGCACCTTCTTCCAGCCTCATTACTCCTGTGCAGCAAGCTTCCCTCACCTTGTCCCAGTGGAGCAATCCCAGATTCTTGTAACCTCTGTGTGTGTGAGATGGCTTGTGATGAAACAGCAGAAAGACCCGATGCAAAATGCTCCATGTGGTGACACTGCATGGTGAGTGGGACCATCAGAGCAAGCTTTGCTGTCGTGCAGGACTTGGAAATGTTGGGCATGGGACTGTTGTCTGATAATGTCCTCTTGAAGGTGGGAAGAGAACAGGGTAACATGCCTACATCAACCCTGAAGCTACACATATTGGGTGTGAGAGGAGGGAGCTGTTCACATTGATCATCTGCCTCCTGATGAAGGGGGATCTGAAGTGAAGCCCACCTCTCTTGGGAGGTATCTCAGATGGTGGAGAAACACTGCTTTATGTTATGGCTGGGCATGAAATACTTCTCTCATCTCAGAGCTTTCTGAGAATAAGAAAATCTTCTGGTTTTCGGTGGAGCAGATGTCAGGATTCTTAAAGGGGAGCTGGGCTGGAAGCACCACAGCTGGAGCATCTTGCAGAGCCCCAAACTCTCATCATTTGCCTGCCTAAGCCTGGGAATTTTGGACCCAGTTTTCTTGCACCCAAAGCAGAGAACCCAGCTGCACGATGACCTGCTTCATTACAGAGCCCAGGAGAGCATTCCCTTTGGCTTAGAGCAAGGATTACAGCCATGGACAGTTGTTTTCCAGGTGAATGCTCTAGCACCTAGGTGGCAGTCGGTCGTTCAGAGGAGATTGTTTATGTGAGAAGGGCTCAAGAAACCCTTCCTGCCACCCAGCCATGGTCATGAGGACCCAGCCACTGGGTACACTTTGGGTGCTGGGGCTTGTTCCGCAGACTGTAATGCACTGTGTCAAGGATACCCAAGCCAACTGAAATAGGTAGTTCACTTCACAAAGTGCTCTGTGGACAGGTTCACCAAGTGAGCAAGGGAAACAAATCCTTCCCAAGCTCTGAGCTGTTGTGGATCGACCGTCTCTTGTCCCCAAGATAGCTTGTGGGCAGCAGGCTCAGTTAATATGAACAGGCACCTCTCTCCATTGCCCTGGAGCAAAGCAGCCAGGTGGCTTTCTCTCATTCTCCCTGGCTTATTTGGATCATTCATTTTGATTTGAAACTGAGGAGCCTTTCCTGTGTACCTGGACAGCGGGTGCAGTCCTGCAGAAACAGAAGCTGCAGGCAGCTCAGCTTTTTACGACCAAAAATCTCCTTTATGTTATTCTAAAGTGTAACTACGTGCCTGTAGTCTGGATGGTAGTTTTATTCTTGAAGTGAATATTAAGAATATAAAGACAGGGTTTGTTTGCAGGTGGATCATTATCTCCCCTGACCTGAAACAGAGGATGTCCTCTGCACAGGCAGGCTTGGAGAGCCACCTGGATCCTGCAGAGCTGGCAGTGGCAGATGCTGAGCTATGCAAGATGCTGAGCCTCCAGGCAGGCATTGTGCAGTTGAGGGAACACTCTGTCAATAGCCAGGAGGACAGTACAATTATACTTTGTCCTCAACTATCGACACAGTGGCTCCTAAATGCCTCCTCTCTCTGTGTTATCTTCACAGGTCACCTTGGTATTCAGATGGTCTGCAGCAGAGGAAGCATGAAGGGAGGAGGCTAAGTGCCAGTGGCGGAAGTCACACTCTCAAGGTGATCTGCTGTGACCCAAAAGCTTTCTGACATTCTTTGCCTTGGTTGTGACAGAGAGGAAGAAAGCCTTCTTCTCTACACAGTGCCTGTAAAGTCCCAGCAAGTTGCTTCCCTCCAGACCATAGTTTTCAGCTCCAGGAGGTTTCTTACCTGCTTCCTGTGTGGAAGTGGTCGCAGGTTCTGTCTGGGGGTGGGTTTGGCTGCAGTGCTGGGATCACGCACAATAACTAGGTGTCTGGGTTCAGGCCCCATTGCAGACTCTTGCAATAGCCTCTCTCACTTCATTTTTCTCTCAATGAGATTTGCTCTGACTGAGTTTCCAAAGTTGCTTGGAAGCGGTGACAGCGGCCGTGATGCCTGCTTAGTGACATCAGTGGTGGTTGTAATCAGCTCCTGTGATAAATCCCAAGGTGCCAGCATCTCTCAGTCCTCGTTCACAAGGTCATCCATGCTGCTGATAAACCTGTTATGTCCTGCCTTTAGCCATCTGTTTTGGAGGCAGGTTACTGTGATGAGATTCTGGAGATAGCAATGGCTGGAGAACTGTATAGGATCTATTCATTCTGCTTTCATGCCAGGCTGTGCTCTGAGGTGGCCTAGGTCTTAACAGATAGCATCTTTCTTCAGCAATGGACAGGCTGTGCTTCTGCTTTCCATCCCCCTTCTTGCAGACCAGATTCTCCCTGCCTAGCACTTGGACCCAAAGGTTTTGATGTTGGATGTGTGCTCCTCTGCTCTTGGCTTGTGCATAACCTTCCAAGTTCAGCTGTAAGTTCACCCTCACTCAGTGACAAAGCAAAGACAGCAATTAAAAATAAAAATGCAATCTGAATAACCACGAGAGGAGACAAGACTTCAATCAGGCTAAATTAGAAAGCCTGGAATGCATAAAAACAGGAAGAGAAGCAAAAGATGGCAAGGGAAAATCCATGGCTGGCAGGGAAAGACATTAAGAGAAATATTTTAAGTGAAGTGACAAAGTTTTCATCCAAGTAATTTGTAGTGCCACCTGCAAAGCGTGTGGGAAGCCTCCTCAGTGATAGGTGCCTCCTTCAGAGCAATATGCCAGTGCCTGTTTGGCCATTGCAAGCAGTGAGTATGTGTGGTATCCCACCTTCCTGTGCTGGGCCTGACTTGTGATCTCTTTCCACTGCTCTAGCAGATGTTTCAGTTAGTGAAAATCTCCAGCTCACCGGAATCATCACTGATTTGCACCCTCCTCACCCCAGCCTGTACATCTGCTTCTGGCCAGCCCATTTACTGCATTGTTTCAGTGGCATCTTAGGGCTAATTAAAACCTCTACATCAGCATCCTGGGTTGCAGGTTCTATTTTTAACTTTCCTCTTCTCTGCAAAAGACTGCCACAGACTTTGAGCACTTAAGTTCCAAGTGAGAGAGTTGAACATGACTGTTCTTCAGCAGGGGCAGGGCAGGCTGTAACCTGGTATACTAGTGGTCCTCACTTATGAAGGGTTAATCTTATGAAGGGTTCATCTGATGAAGGGTTAATCTTCAATAGCTCCAATCACACATGAAATGTTACGTTTCTAACAATTGACCACAGTCCTGTAGTCCCTGTTCTGCACTTAGCAGATTCCTTGTGTCTTTGTGACACATCAGACACATTCATTATCATCATTATCTTTAGATGCTGCTCTTGTCTCACCTTTCTTTCCTTTACAAGAGAGGGTGAAAAACTTTTATGTCAATTTTTTTGCATCTTATGGTCATCTCTATGAAACTCTATTCTTGCTCTCTTCTCTCAAAGTGTGGAGTTTTTGGCTTCTTGTTTCTGGAAATCCAGAACTGCTGATTTGAGTATCTCTGTTCATTTGCTGTGTCTGAGAAGCAGAACCACCCCAACTTGGCAATCACTCCCTTTCACACGGTGTCTTTCCAGCAAGCATTAGGGGGACAAATCACCTTGCAGATGTGTAATGGTCCATTTGAAAATCTTTAGAAAAGAGCTCTAAGAGTAAGTCTCGAGATCTTAAAACCAAAAGCCATTGCTGCAACAGACAGAAGGAACTGGTCTATTTAGCTCATTAAAGAGAATTTAAAAAGCATCCTCATCAAGGTCTGTAAATGATTAAATGTTGAACCATTAGAGGTAAGAAAAAGTACTGAACCTACAAATGCACCAACTCAAGACAGTAGGTAAGACACGGTCTTTAGCAGTAACAATTTGCTGTGAATTACAGAGGATTTTCTGTAGTTTGACACCTGGAAAATGTGCTGTGTCTGCACCAGAAACACTAAGGTCTTTGCAGGACTTGCAGGTGGAGGTTTCTGGGTTTATACTGGAAGAGGTTGGACTATATTATCTAAGTGGTACTTTCTGAATATAATATCCATGAAACCTACACACAAGATTCTTACCATGACAACCTTAGCAGAATCAGAGAATTACAGGGGTTGGAAGGGACCTCTGGAGATCATTGAGTCCAACCCCCATGCCAAAGCAGGATCACCCAGGGCAGACCACACAGGAACAGATCCAGGTGGGTTTGGAAAGTCTCCAGAAAAAGAGACTCCACAGCCTCTCTGAGCAGCCTGTTCCAGTGCTAATTTAATAACAGTTAAATACGATGGCTTTCTCTGATGACTTCTTTGTCACTAGGTGGGATGATTTTCACTAACCCAACTGCCCTTCCAGGATGTGTTAAGCACTCATTCATTATAGGAACCCTTTGAAAACATACCATTTAAGAGCTAAGTTGACATGAGGACTTGGGCACCAAGTTGCCATCATTTTAGCAGCAGAGGTCAAAATGGTTATCCGTAGAAGTCCTGTTGTAAGGTGTGTAGCTTCTGTGGGTATCTAAATCCTACCTGTAAATTCCTTCTCTGGGCATGGGCAAGGGAATCACCTGCAAGAGAGTAACTCTCTTTCAACCTGTGAGGATGAGCCTTGTCCAGGGCAATTATTCAGCTGGTGTGAAGAAGATCAGCAGTGCTGTTGGACCCCTAAAACAGTGATACAGCAACTGTGAAAGTCAGCCCCTATTCTGCCTGTTGCTGGAGGTTTGTCCTGCAGTCTCACTACAGAGCCCCTTCAAAAGCACTCTCCAGAGCTACTGAAACCAGAATCCATGCAAAACATTCAAATACCATTTGATTACATGAGATATAAAACTTGCCAGAAACCTCTTGCTTCTAGTACCAGTCTGCTTATTGCCAAATTAACTTGTGGCCTCCTCTGAGAAGAAACAAGAAATCTGTGACTCTCATTAGATTAGGTCCAGATTTTATCACTTACTGTTAATGAAATCATCCCCTGGCAGTTGGTTTCAAAGCAGACCTCTGCTCCAAGGCTAAATCACTGCAATTGTGATAACTCTTTACATTCCTGCAGCCTTGGCAGCTCTCAGAGCAGAGCTAGGTAAGGATCAGAGGGGAGAGCTGTGCTTTGGGGGGGACATCATTTGAATGAGAGCATGGGCTCTTACCATGGCTGTTTATTTCTCTCTCTTTAATTTTCTATTTT
>WTSP01004014.1:34107-55137 GCA_025331215.1 Actenoides lindsayi
CTTTAATTTTCTATTTTTATTATTATAATATATTTTTATAATTATAAAATAATTTCATTTTTATTAGTAGTATTACTATTAGTTTAGCTTTATGAAAAAAAACAGCTTTCAGAAGGATTTGGATTATTTTCTTCCCTGTTCTCAAAAGCTGCTTCTGCTGTGCTGCCCCATATGATAATGTCATTGTGTCAAGGTATTGGAGGTGTTCTGGAGCTTCATCCTTTTCCAGTACAGTCTGGATTAGTCCATGGCAGATGTCTGGCTGTGTTTTGACCCCTGGGACACCTCTTTTTGGCATGGGGAGGAGAACTGGAAGGAAAAAAAAAAAAGTAAATCTCGTGGATTGAGAGAAGAGCAGTTTAATAACTAAACTAAAATAACAACAATAATGATAATAATAAAAATTAATGTAGCAAAAAGAGAGAGAAATAAAGCCCAAGGAAAGACAAGTGCTGCACAGTGCACCTCACCACTGGCTGACCAGTGCCCAGACAGCCCCTGAGCAGTGATCCACCCCTCCCAGCCAGCTCCCCCCAGTTTAGGTACTGGGTGTGACATCCTGTGGTATGGAATATCGCTTTGGGGAGTTCATGCCATCTGTCCTGGCCACGCTGCCTCCCAGCAGAAACTGCCTCTATCCCAGATGAAACCAGGACATAAAGTGATTTCTTTCCAATTTCTAAATTCCCCTGCAGCTCCCTGTAGGTTGTAGCGATGGTTTTCACACCCTAACTTTTTTCTGGTTTTGCTTTGTGTGTTTATTTATTTATTTTATACTCTACTAAACATTTCTATCCAAGGGTTATTACCTTTCATTTCAGTTGGAAATGTGATTGGTGTGGCTTCTCCTTCCTTTTAGCTCCAGCCTCCTTGGGAAGACCTACAAAAACATACTGCCTCTGCTTCAGTTCTTACTGCTTGTTTGTTTTGGGACATCCTCCACGTGGGGATACATCCTGTCCTGCTCCCCATTTCTAGGGCATGAGCTCTGCGTAAGGAGTATGTAAAGTCAGCCAGCCTGTTGCCTTTTAAAACCAACAAGGGAAGCACAGAAAAATCCAAACGTGCCCACTTTGCTACACATTTTTCTTTTCATTTCTAGGTCCTCCTGTTGAGCCCCTGGAGCCAACCAGGCCTTTACCGACTCTTCCTGTTCGCAGAATTCACTCCACTTCAGAAAGAAAACATGAGAGACAGCCAAGACCTCCTAGTCCTCCTCTGGGTGATAGGCCATCTCCTCCTGGCTCAAAACCAAACATCTGTGATGGCAACTTCAACACAGTGGCTCTCTTCAGAGGAGAAATGTTTGTTTTCAAGGTACTGAGAGTTCCTGCTTACCCATCAGTCTCTCTTTAGTTTTACTGGTGGAAAAGCCTAATAGATGTGTAAGGCAGTGAGAATTAAAGTGGCTGTGAAAATGGCTCTGTTCCTCTGAGGCTGATGAATGAGCACTACTAGAAGGAAGTAGAAGCAGATTAGCTCTGTAATATTTGGAAACAGTGCCTGATGGGTTTCACAAAATGCCCAGGCAGCCTGTGCACGAAAATGTGAGTTGAATGTACTGGTAGAGAATTCAGACACTATCAAGATCAGAGGGGAGCCACCAGTAAAACCAGAAAGCAATGCCAGTACCTAACCAGGGATTAAGCCTCATTGCCTCTAGAGAGGGCATGTATCAAACTCTGGGCTTCAGGGAGCACTCAGCCAACCTGAAACTCTAGAGGAGTTTGAGTCACCTTGCTTATAAACTGCAGCCAGGGGAGAAGGCGAGGCTTTGATGAATGGTGGCACGTTAGAGTGCCTTAAATATGGTAATCCATGGTCCCATTTCAAAAATACCTGTAGCTTTCACTCTGTACAATGGTTGTGAGCCTGGAGAGGGATAAAGTGAAGGTTCTTAAATAGAGAAGCCACATCAGTTGCAGAAAATGCCTGAGCCGAAAATATTTGAAGGCTCAAACAGTGTCTGGGAGAAGTGTCACAGAATCACAGAATGTTCAGGGTTGGAAGGGACCTCAGAAGATCATCTAGTCTAACTCCTAGTGTCACAGGCTCTGTCCTGCTCTTACTCATCCCTGAGCATCCACTATGGCTTTAATTAATGATCTCTTATCTAAAGAGATACTTAATAACTCTTGTGTGCTTCTGGCTGTTCCACGCTTGACACAGTCACTGGGTAATGTTAAGGCTGTATGGATCTCCTGGGGTTTGATAGCTGAGCACCAGTTGTATCAGGACAAGTGTGACACCTCAGTGACAAGACATGCAGAGAGGTCACTCACAAATTATTTCATAATGCTTGTAACTGTGGACTTGCTTCCCCCTTCTCCTCTTTCCTATCCTTCTTTTCACCCTTTTTCACAGCACCAGCACTCAACTTCTCACCCTTTTGGCACCCATGGCACACTTACCTCACTGGAGCCAATGTTGGGTTGGGTTGGAGCTGTCACCTGAACCAGGACTTCTGTCTTTAGTGGTTACGGGGTCTAGGCAGGGATTAGTAAGGCTCGATGCTGGATGCCCAGCCTCATTGAACTGCAAGATAAAAAAATACTCGGTCTGAAGACGCTTCTGGTTTTCTCAGGATCGCTGGTTCTGGCGCCTGCGTAACAACCGCGTGCAGGAGGGGTATCCCATGCAGATTGAGCAGTTCTGGAAGGGCCTCCCTGCAAAGATCGATGCAGCCTATGAACGATCTGATGGGAAATTCGTTTTCTTCAAAGGTACAGTACATTTCAGTACAAACCTGTCACTTCTGCCTCACGTCACACGCTTCTAGGCCCTGAGGATGGTGAAGACAGGTACGCTGCATCCTTGGCCTTTTCCAAGGGGACGTTTCAAGCAGCCACTAATCTTTAAAATATAGTTGAACTGTGAGCTGGCCTTGCCAGGACAATCTCTGTATGAAGCTAATATTGATTACTGGAAGTTAACTTCCATGTGATAATAAGGAACAGCTCTGATTTTCCAGGGAATATCAGACTCCTGCCTGTCTGTTTGAAGGTATTTTGGCAGGGCATTAGGGCCTCTCCGGGTATTGGTCACTCCCAAACCACATTTCTGGACAGTTGTCTCCTAAAGAGACAAAATGACCAACCTTATGCTGTGTTAACTCCTTGCACTGTGACAGTGTCTGAACAGGAGCCTATAACTTAAGAGCAAGTTGTATGGCTGGAAGACATTGGCCTGCCCTGTACAAAAGCACAGTACCTGGTCTGCTGAATTTCTGTCAGCAGTCTCAGTCCCTCAGCTCAATAAACTTGAGAAGGCTCAGAGGAAGGCAACAGAAAAGATCAAGAAGTACAGGCTGCCTGCCAGGAGCTCCTCAGCCTGAATGAGGGATGACAAGGACAGGGTAGGAGAGGTGTCTTTGAAATCATGACTGGCCTAGAGAAGGTAAATGGGAAAGGGTTGTTTAACGTCTCTTCCAAAGCTGTGAACCAGCAAGTGGAGTCAGGAGGTTTCAGGTTCAAAATGAAGAGGAGGAGCAGCTTTTTCACATAATATAGTTAAGCCTGGAAGTCCTCAACATGCTGTGGTTCGTTGTGGCTATTTTACATTTATATCTAATCAACTACTAATTAGACAAATCTGTTTGTTGTGTCCCCATTCATCTCTAGGAGATAAATACTGGGTTTTTAAAGAAGTGACAGCAGAGCCAGGCTACCCACACAGTCTGGTGGAGCTGGGGAGCTGTCTGCCCCGGGAAGGCATCGACACAGCTCTGCGTTGGGAGCCAGTAGGCAAAACCTACTTCTTCAAAGGCGACAGGTACTGGAGGTACAATGAGGACAAGAGGGCAACAGACCCAGGATACCCAAAGCCCATCACCGTGTGGAGAGGAATCCCTCAGGCTCCACAGGGAGCTTTTATCAGCAAAGAAGGCTGTACGTATCTGCAATCATTATGCCCGTTAGTTGGGTAATAGATTGTCTACTTTAGGAGCTGGGTTGGTGGATGTGGGGTGTTTCTAATATTTCCTGATAGAGGAATCAGGTCTCAGAAGTCTTAAGGTCACACTGGCACCTGCAGGCACTCACCGTCAGGAGGTACCCATGCTACTTCCTCAGAGGCTTTAGTCTTTGATCTTTCACCACCAGCTCTGGGACTTTTTCTGGGTTTGCTGCCACAACAGTTCCCACACAAGTTTTCCTGGGGCCTGATTGTGGGGTTGCTGTAACAACATTTCCCTCCTAGTTTCTTACCTATAGCTCAGTCACTCTGTTATAGGCTCCAACCTACCTGATGTACTTTGAAGTTGGCCATGCTCTAACTAAGGGGTTGCACCTCCAGAAGCCCCTTCCAACACATTTTTTTTCTCTGATTTGAAGCTTTCTTCTGCTTTTTTTTTCCAGTTGGGGAAAGAACTAACAGAAAGGGCTTCTGCCATTGAGGCTGTGTTTAAATTTAGGGCTGTGGTGTGAGGAGATGAGGGCTGTGGTGTGAGGAGATGAGGGCTGTGGTGTGAGGAGATGAGGGCTGTGGTGTGAGGAGATGAGGGGTGTAGGGCTGGACTAGGCTGGAGGGCTGCAGTGAGAGCCAGCCAGGCTGGAGGTACTTCAGACAACATGTAGCATAAACCATCAGCCTTTCGTTAGCAGCTGGATGAGACTGCTTAGCAAAGGCCAGATCTTTTGGATTCTGTGGCCAAAAGGAGTTGTCCTGTTCAGCACCTGCCCCCTCAGACTGAGTGAACAAAAACCTTAAGTATTCTTCCAAACACTAACTGCAGCCAGGCACACGCTGTCACTCTGCAGAATAAGTTAGATGATTGGTAGTGACAAGGAGATATTTACAGCTGCGTTGGTAAAAAATAACTTGCTGCTGAACACTTACAAAGTGAGTTGGGGTTTTCTTATTCACAGCTTGTCTTGGCCAAGGGGAACGGTGCTCTGTGGGCAACATTGCACCCATGGGACAGGGTTATGGCATCCCCTTTAAATCCTAGCTCCAAAACCACCTTCACTTTTCAATGGTGTTGGGATGCCCTGGATGACTGTGTTTTATTGGCCCAGGCAGGTACCACCTCCAGCCTTTCAGGCTTTCCACACATCCTCACACAAGCCCAGCTTATCAGGTTGGAAATGGTGTGGTGAGACCTCTTCTTCTTTTTGCCTCCTAGTTTACACCTACTTTTACAAAGGGAAGGAGTATTGGAAGTTTGATAACCAGAGGCTGACTGTGGAGCCAGGCTACCCCAGGTCAATCCTCAAAGACTGGATGGGCTGTAACCAGAAGGACGTTGAACGAAGCAAAGACAGACGCCTCCCCCACGATGATGTGGATATTATGGTGACAATAAATGATGTGCCTAGCACTGTAAATGCAATCGCAGTTGTGATCCCTTGCATTTTGTCTCTGTGTATCCTTGTCTTGGTATACACGATCTTCCAGTTTAAAAACAAAGAGGTGCAGCAAAATGTTGTGTATTACAAAAGACCTGTCCAGGAATGGGTATGACACAGCCCACTGCACATTTCAACTCATTGATCTGATGAGGACTATGGACACACACACAAAAAAAAAAAAGTAAAAAGAAATGCATTCAAAAGCCTACCAAACAAAACTACTTCAGTGACCTACGAGTTTTGGACAGCCTGGGACTGAAAGAAGCAGGAAAACTGGGAAAAAAAACCCAAACGCAGGCAGCCTTGCAGCGCGGAGCCTTTTTCCTTTTTACTGCCTCAGTCGCTTGTCAGTCTTGGTGTGCCATCCTCCACAGGCTCACTCTGCTAACATCAGAGTCTTCAAGACAAGTTTCAACTGACCTGGGTAACTTCTTTCAGTTCCCTGCACCAGTGCTCCCTGTTAAACCCAGCATTCTCCAGTGTAGCTAAACCACCTCTGGACAGAACCATTTTTTTTAATAGCTGTCTCATATGTGAATTAAGATCATGAAACCTATGAACAGGAACAATTCAGTATCGTGAGCAGAAGACATTCTGATGCTGAACCATTCTAAGAGATCTTCTTAGTTTATTACAAAATCCAGGAAATTACCTGAATGCAATTTTCCAATACCTGCTGGTCAGATGTTTTGTACATTCATAACTAATCAACGCTGCCACTCAGCACAGTGCATGAGGAAGCACTAAGCACTCAAAGAGGTACGTGAGTGCAGAGCAGAAGCTCGAGAAGCACCAAACCAGACACCATAATGTTACCTGGCAACATCAAGTCCTAGACTGGGACAATCTGAAGACAAAGTAATTGGGTCTTAAAAAAAAAAAATAATTACACGTTTTTGTTTCGGGAGCCATTCATGAAAGAAATATTTCAATGTCATATGGTGGTGTTTTAAGCTCCCATCAGCAAGAAACAATGAACCAATGGTTACAGATGTACTGAAAAGTATGTATAGACCTAGAGTGCACTCTGCCCCTGTTAAGATGTTGGGAAAAGATGAATTATTGTTACGTGGCATGTGTAACTAGCTTGTGGAATTTGTATGTGGGGTTTCAGGAGAATGGAAATGTTTGTTTGGAGTGAGGTCATCATTATATTTTGCTGAACTAGACAACATACAGTGAGAACGAGGCCTGTTTATAAAACTAAATCCAATCCCTGTAGATGTTACAAACATTGTACGCTTCGGAAATGTGGGGGTGTTTTTTCGGTTTGTTTTTGCTCACTTCTTCACAGGCAGATATTTGACAAGGACCAAAGGAAGCATGCCACACAGCAGAATGAGTTCATCACTAGCCACATTTGACAAGAGACATAAAAATCAGGTAAAGGCTAGGTAAAGATCTGAGCGTTTCACACATCTCCTACTACAACAGTAGCCTCTTCATATCCAGTTGTGAACGGTTGAAGATGTTGTGTCCTCACGACAAACGTAGTCCATTTTGTTGACGCTGATATTTCTACCACGTTAAATAAGAGTGGAAGAAGAACTTCATGCAGTGCGATGTGATGGTGAAGTCCAGCCCTTTACAAAGTGCCATTCATGTGAGCATAGGAACTGCTTTGCACACTCACGGTAAGGACTAGGTGATTAATGTGAGCCCTCTGCCCGTAGCTGACCTGTCTTCAGTGCAATGCACAGAAGGTCCAGTTAGTATAGAAAAAGTACAGTTTTATGATGTCAGCTACGAGGAGGAAAAAAAAAAAAAACCAAGGAAGATGAACACACTAAAAATATTCCTAATTGCAAAAGATGAAGAGCGAAGCAGCAGATTGTTAGTGTTCTGAATTTCTTAACTCGTGCTCAAACATTGCTATGGTGAAGCAGGATAGACAAATAGATACTATTAGTGACGCCCACTAGGACTGCACAACTATGTGGTCTCAAACTGTATTTTGTCCTTCATACTTGATTTCTGTAGCCAAGCTGTTTAGTGTGTTTAAACAACAAAATATTACAAAGTGAGAAACCAGTAGATGCAAAACTTTTGAATTTTAGTGGAAAAAAAAAAACAAAACAACCCCAAACCCCTGGTAACGTCTGATGATGGGTGAAGGAGTGCAAAGGACCAAATGAAATTGGAGCTACTAATTAGACACCTCCCCCTCCCCCCCACGCTGCTCCGTATGTTGCTATGTGTACTGTATATGTGGTAGAATGCACACTATGAAAGCCACAGCCACATGGCACATCCACCTCATCTGTACGCTGCCATCTCTTCTGGGACTGTGACAGCCCGGACCTTTGAGCAACTTCCAACAGCCATCATTAAAAAGAAAAAAAAAATACTTATTTACAACCTAGAGAAATGTCTGGTTTTGTTTGTGCTTTTTCCTCCTGCCCAAAGGTAGAATTTGGGGCTGTTGAAAGCCCACGCTGAGTAACAAGCCGTAGAGGCACCGCAACGGCTGCGCCCGGAGCAAGCTGAGCCACTTCCTCAGCCAACTGCATGTTGCCTTGGGGAGTCAGGCCCCCAGCTGCAGTTAGGACAGGCTGCCTGCCCCTGTCCAGCCTTCTTCAAAGAGCTGGAGAAATAGTTTGGTGCCTCTTCTAACTGCTCCGTAACAGGCTCCCGGTGTAGGTGTCTTGTACTTGTGTTTTGCCAGGGTTTGCGTAGGTGGTGAAGGGGCTGAGAAACAGCCCTCTAGTTAGAGGTGTTGGCACTGGGGGAAACTGGGGCAGGTAGGTGAGCAGTTGACCCACGTCCCCCGAGTACAATCCCATTCACTCCACTATTATCTTACGATTAGCACCCGCGCAGTCCCGGGGGACCTGATCTGGGCACAAACATCACTCTTTGTGTAAGGAACAGTTCCTTCACGCTTCCCCCACCTCAGCTCTTTGATGGGATCCTGTATTAAGCTACAGAAACACAGCAGCTGATTGGAGGAGCATCAATTTGGTCTGCTTCCCATCAGCTAAAGCATCTCCAGGGACAAGTGGCCATGCTCCAGTTCCTGTCCAGAACTGCAGCAGCAGGACACAGTGTCACCCCAGGGGAGCTGGGGACAACAGTGCTTCTCCAGCTCCAATCCAGTAAGCAAGAAGCTCAGAGAGGTGTGTTCCTGGTGTGACACACCCTGTCCTGGAGCACAGGCCATTCTGGGAGTCCTGGCATCTGTCACCTTCAGCCAGCAAGCCCATTACACACACGAGACTGCACTCAACACTCCACTTTTTGGGTTTTTTTGTCCCCCTTCAATTTTTGGTGAGTTTGAATAATTTCATCACCAGTAAAGCAGGCTCATTTTTCCAGGTAAGTCAGAAACGTGCTGGGTGGTCCTCCACTGTAAGAGGAATTAGTTGTTCCTGACTTACAATGAGGCATTAAACCTCAAGGGGACCTCCCATCTCTCGTGATGAGGACTCAGGTTTGCCCAGTGAAGGACCCTGACAGAAGTTTTTGGACATTAAAAGCCCACTATGGCAGCCTGAGCTACACACCCTACGACTTCTTCACCAAACCTTCAGTTGCCTTTCCTAAAGAGGACAATGCTGAACATTGTGGCTCCCAGAGGAGCTCCCTGTGAAGGTCCTGAAAAATCTGTTTACTCTGACCATTTCCCTCCATCCTCAAGCCTGCAAAAGGGCTTCCCTCTCACTCTATGGGGTCACTCACCCAGGGTCCTTAAGACCCTTTGGCACAAAAACCTTTTGGAAATGCAAATAACATTACAACAGAGCTTCTCCATATCCCTGTGGGCTCCCTTTAAAGAACTCCACAGGTCTTTTAAGACTTGACTTGCCATTAAAACACCAAGTTTATCCTCTCCTGTGATATCATGTATCCATGTTTCTACTAACTCCATCCTGTACTCTAGTTTCTTTTTTTCCCTCATACATAGGTCCATTTTACTAGTTTGGAATTCCCACAAACCCTTCTTTAGAACAGGCACCACATTTGCCACCTTCCAGTTCCCAAGCTTCAGTGCAACTTTTCCAAGAGGTCACACACCAGAGTTAGCAGTACCCTATTCTGCTCTCTGTCTCCAATACTCTGGTGTATCACAACCCTCAGCATTACCAGTATCTTTCTTATTTAAGGATTTGGATTACACAGAGACTGGATTATTTTTCTTGTTTACCTTTAAGCAAGTTTTAACACGTAACACATATGATCACCAATATAAACCAGGATTCCTGATTATCAGCTAGAATGAAAAAAAAAAAAAGCCAGTTACAGAATTTGCAGAAGAAAATTTCAGCCATACTCACTTCACATTTGAGAAATACATGCTGACACCAATAACAAGAGGCAGACTCTTTGCCATTTATATCTAAGAATAGAGCCCTGTGAGGTGGTCAAAGGAAAGCAGCTTCTCACTCTAAATAGCAAGATATACTAAGAGGAGGAGACCTGGGGTCAGTTCCAAGAAAGGTCATCCACTAAATCAAAAGTTGTTGGCTGGAGTGGCAAGGAGCTGAGCTGCTTACAGGCTTCCCCACGGGCAGAAGGAGAGCTGTCTGGCAATGACAGCCCCTGGCCCAGTTACCATCCTTGACAGACCAGATGGCAGGACTGCTATGATGGGAGAAGATCTTATGGCAATCTTTATTTAAAAGTTTCAGGAGCAACCTTTAACAAACCAGAATGTATAGAACCTTCCCTAAACACTCAGGCAATACAACAAAAATGGAAGTTTACAAAGCCTGAAGCACCAGGGAACAAATGAGAGCTCTGCCCACACTGCCTCAAGAGCCCAGCTGATTAACACAGCCCTGCAGAAGGAAGTGAGATTTCACACACCCTGAGGACGCCTTCAGTACAGGCAAGCAGAAAAAAAAAGCAACTGACAGGAGTGATCAGTGAGCAGTAGCTTTGTTTAGAAACAAATTACCGTCTTCTACTGAAAGCAGCATCTACAGTCCCTTTTCATCACCTTTGCTCCCTGACAAAGCTCTTAATTAGCAAGCTCCAAGATCTGTGTCTGGCCAAATGGAGCAACCTGTTAGACCCACGTTACTTAACCTTTGTCTCCAAGGTAACTCAAGATGAGGCAGTTTAAATCTTTTTTGATTTGCTGACTTCTAGGAGTTTCCCAGCATAGGTGGCCTAACTCCCCTAGAGCAAAAGCCAGTGGCAATAGCACACTTTTCTAAGCTCTCTCTCGCAAATGCCTCAGAAGCAGCAGAGGTGCCACCAGGCATCTGCAGCCCACACACCCAAGACCACCCTTTGCAGAGACAGAAACACACGGCTGCTGTTAGAAGCCCCTGGACTGACTTTGTGAAACTCCCGTTTTAACCAGAACGCAGCAGTTCAGAATCAGCAGCCTTGTGGGAACAGCTGCAAGCAAGGGGAGCAGGCGATGACTTCCGAATTATTTTAGGGCAAGCCACCTACTATAGTTTTGGTATTGGAGATACACAGGGCTCTGAAGTGTAGCTACAGCAGAAACACCACCCCCCAGCAAGAGCGTGGGAAGGAAGAGCAGCACCGTGTGCGTGCTGTGCAGCAGAACACTGACGTGTTACTTAAGGCAAAATAATCTCTAGTGATCAACATCCAAGAGCCACAGGAGTAAATGGTGTGGCCTAATTTGAGGGGCTCATTCAGCATCACAGAACTAGAAAGCACAGCTGAAGAACCAGGAAATGTCAGCAAAGGGATAGAGAGCATTCCTTATTTGTAACTTATGCATGTTATTTATCGGGTTCTGTAATAATACTTAGTTTACAAAAGACTACAAAAAGTTGGTGTGGAGCCTCTTCCTCAGGCTAGGCCAGCAGAAACATCAGAAGGTCTAGATGGCTGTAGTCCAAAGTGCAGCTTGACACTTCACTCCCTAGGAGCTTTCTGGAAAGTAGGAACCAACACTGCTCATGTCAAGCTAAAAAGAAAAAAAACAGAAAGGAGATTTAGCAGACAAATGCCAGAGGGTGTAGGAGGCATTTCAAAATGCCAGTGCAGCCAGTTCTCAAACTCCAGTTAAAAAGGCCCAGTAGAAATTTTCCTCCCTAGAACATAAGGGTCTGTGTAAAGAGGGCAGCAGACCTAGCAGCTGCTAACAGCCAGCCAGAAGAACAAACCTGTCAAGCTGGCAAACACAAAAGGTACCCTGAGCCTGGCCTAGGTTCTTACTGAAAGCTCAAAGCAAGTTTAATGACGACTCTGTTACGCTCAGAGGCATCAAGGCTTTACAGAGGAACTGTCAAGGGGCAACCAAGAACTCTTTCAAAGAAAGGGTTCTTCATTCCAGAGTTCCTCATTCTTTCCTTACGCCACAAACCATTCCCATACATTCTGATGGTAACTGAGAACTCGGCCGCTAGGTTACAACGGCCTAGGTAGCTCAAGAACACAGCTCTAGCACCACAACAATGATCCTCAGAGTTGTAATCAGATGAAAGCCCAAATGAAGTTCACGTAGGACATTCATCTATACATATGCCTAAAGCCTGTAAAAAAATTTGCATACATTAATGAAGGGGGAAGGTCCTATAGCAGAAAACCTGCCTCCCATTAAAAGGTGACTTCAACAAAGCCCTTGAAAAGCTCAAACAATAAAAAAAAAAAGGCAGCAGCCTTCAAATATAAAGACTTAAGGCAGCAGCAGATGAGCTCCCAAGTCTTCTTGGTTCTAGAAATGGTTGTGGCAGGCATTTGAAATAATCTTTTCATGGCTTATGCCAAGATGGCAAACAAAGTCACTGGCATTTTAACTTTCACAACAAGATTTGTTCAAAAACAATCCATTTGTGTCCTCGCTAAGCACTCAACAGCTAGAATGAAAAAGAAAATAATCTGAAAGTTGAAACAAATACTGTTTCTCACAGACAAAAAGGAGTATAACTGCAACAAAACCCCTCAAGCTTTCCATACAGGACTAAGCAGGCTCATCAGTTGCAAGGAAAGAAAACCTTCTGTAGGGAAGCAATTGTTGTCAGTAACCCAACAAAAAGAAAGAGGAGGTTAAAAATAAATAAATAAATAGATAAAGATGAATCCCCCGTGAAACAACTAGTTTTATAGCAACATCTTGAGTGTTTTGATCAAGATTATACACAGACCTGGCTCCTCCTTACCTGTCAATCAAGGAGTCTCGCATGTTGGTAGCAATGGTGCTTGGCTGAGCTTCGTTCAGCCTGAAGATGCTCTCGATGACAGAGAGCTCAGTACTGGTTGTGTCCAGCCCACAGAAGGCACACCAGTCATTGACAACCATCCCTGCTGCGATGACCTCGCTGCCACGATTCACCGTTCCAGCCTAGCGAAACCAAAGTGGTGACAGTTAACAGGAGGTGCTGCCAGCAACACACTTCACTATGCAGCCTTATCACACGTCTTCAGTGGAAGGCCTGACACTCCTCAAAAGCTTCAAGCTTCTGCCATCAACAAAGTTATAAAGATTTCAGATACAAATGTTAATGGAGAGCCTTTAATCTCTGGAGAGAAAATTCTGTGACGCTCAGTGAAATCAGAGCTAACAAGGAGGAGTCACAAAGGCACAGCAGTTGTGAAGTTCTCCAATACAGCTGAGCAGGCACGGGATTTTATTACTTATTTTTTAAATGCTGCCTTTTGTCTGTGGTTTGGCCATCTCACATTTCATGTAAATCAACCAGCACAACTTGAACAGTGTCAGCAGAGCAATGTTTCAGAAGCAAACTAAAAGTGCTTAAGCAGCTTATTCAGAAAAACCAGGAAATATCTCCTAAGACTTGCCCCATTCAAGCCTTCTCCTGGTCTCCCACTTGGAACAGCTCTGCAGACAAATCAGCACTGAGGAGCCCACAAGATGTTGAAAAATTAAAACTGAGAATGGCAAGAGAAAACACAAACTCCAAAACGTCTTACCACGAGCGGGACCTGGAGCAATGAAGACAGTTCATCCTGATCATCAATTGAAGTTTTGGGGTGCACAATTCCTCCTTGGTTACTGAAAACACAGTAACTTCCTACCAGCACTTGATCTGCTACTGTTTGTCTGAAAACCTCGACCTTCAGTACATCTGCCAAGATCTCTTCTGTCTCCTGCAAATGGAGTATAAAATCCTCAGCAAAGCAGTACTGGAGAATTGGCAGCCAAACCGCAGGTGCCCACTGCCCGGATCCTCCCACAGATCTGCCTGTACCATCACAACCCAGTGCAGTGGAGTCCTTACGCAACGCTGACTCAGCCGCCGTACTCCAGAGATTTCCTGGCACCTGTAAACACCGAGCTGGGCCACAGCCCCACACCTTTGCTGAGAAATACTCTCCTCCCATCTTCCTGGAGGGTGCTGGTGGTGCACCAGTTGTGACAAGAGCTGTTCTCTGGGCATTCCCTGTGAACCAGTCTTCTTCTGTCTCAGACCACTGGGATGGAATTGTTTTATCCTTCTGTACAGCCCTAAGAATTTCCTTCCCCTCCAGGTTTTCACTGTGAACTATTTTGATTTCTCCCTCTCTGGCCATCTAACCTCACTTTTTACACTTATTTAAACCTAACGTGCTGCAAAGACCATTACCTCCCCCAACAACATCCAGTATTTTTATTTATTTATTTCCCCCCCATTTGCACTCCTCACACCCAGACCCATTTCTTCATCTTTAACACAAACTGCAAGCAAACACTGGAAGGATCTTCACCACCTGTAGCCACACAACACACCTCTCTCTAATGTTAAGGTACTAGTTCTCAAAAATAAAAGTAGCCTACAGGAAAACTGGGGAGGGACTTTTTATAAGGGCATGTGGTGACAGGATGAGGGACAATGATTTTAAAGTAGAGTGTGGTAGATTTAAATTAGACATTAGGAAAAAGTTCTGTACTATGAGGGCTGTGAGACACTGGAACGGGTTGCCCAGAGAAGCTGTGGACACCCCAGCCCTGGAAGTGTCCAAAGCCAGGGTGGATGGGGCTCTGAGCAACCTGCTCTAGTGGGAGGTGTCCCTGCCCATGGCAGGGGGGTTGGAACTGGATGATCTTTATGGTCCCTTCCAACCCAACCCATTCTGTGATTCTAAGTGACATTAGCTCAGCTGTCAGCACAGGTCTTCTGATGTAAGCTACGAGCTTCTCCAGCTATCCTCAACTACAGACCCACACTGCGGATCACCACCACCACACGCCCACTATGAATTTCCAAGTGTCAGAGAGCAATGTACCCTGTCAAGATCTGGATGAACAAGAGCTACGTAGTCATTGCAGGTGGTGACATTGCCCAGGGCTGAGAGACGTTCTTCTACGCGCTGAATTCGTACAGAATCTGGGAGGCTGTTGCGGATATGCTGAAGCTCTTGGTCTGTGGTACTGCTTGGGACCAACAGTCCATGTCTGTTTCCTAAAGTGACAGAAAAAAATAACAGTAATAAAAAAAGAAAAAGAATCTTCCCCCAGAGCTTCCTACTTTCCTGATGCCCTGATAATGACGCCTGCCCTACCCACGCCTTCCAAGTCCAGAAGTGAAGAGAAATAACTTTACCACTTAAAAATAATACAGAATGACATTTAAGGGAAAACCAGGCTGAAGCACAGACTTTGTCTCAGAGTACAAAAGGGTGGAGGCAATGACCTTTAACCACTCCAACAGAAGGCCAAGGTTCAAAATGAAACACTGAGTAGGAATTTCCCCTGTAGATGCCAATTACCCCCAAAACCACACAGAGGCTGCTTGTTTGTACAACTTCACTATGGCAAAGCAGGGATGGGATGGGATGGGATGGGATGGACAGAGCTGTTCTTTTCACAGGAACAAAATTCAAGGAAGAAATTTGTCTCATCAAACAGGATCTCACTAGCCAGAGACAGACAAAAGAGGTTTTGTTGACTTTCACATTTGTTTAAAGCCTCCACCCTCCCCAGGCTCTGCTCCTTCAGTGCTGGCACTGAAACATTAACCTGCAGAAAAACAAACTGCTTCCAGTTTACCAGAAAGCACAGGTACAAGTATCTTTAGCCCAGCTTCAAGCCCTAAGAGGTAAACTCCCCCCACTATCCCAGCTCTTTGTTATAGAGGGAGTTCTTAGCTTTCCTGTTTTGACTCCCCCTCTTAACAGGCCTAAAGCACTAAACCAAAACCTACACGGATGAAGGGCGCTGCCCGTTGGGCTCCCCGCCAGTTAAACCAGCTGAATAAGGGATTGCTCTCCCGTTTCCACCGGAGCCCTTCCAGGTCTCCCTTCTCGCCCCGAGGCCCCGGCCAGGCTGGCGTTCGGGAACCAAGGGCAGCCCCGCCACCTACCCACACACATTCTGCCGATGATGCGGCAGCCGGCGATGGAGGCGTGCACCACTGGGATGGTCCCGAAGAGCTCCCCTTCGAAGACGCTGCAAGGAGAAAGCGCCGTTAGGCTACAGCAGCGGGGCTCGCCGAGGCGGCGGCAGCCGGGCTAGACCGGGCAGGGCCGGGCAGGGCCGTCGGGGTTCTCTCACCTGTAGAAGTTCTCGGAGCCGCCGATGGCCACGAGGCAGTAGGCGTTGGTGAGCTTGGCGAAGCAGCCCAGCTCGTTGTTGTTCTCGAAGCTGGCGCGGACAGCCATGGCCGGGCCGGGGCGGACGCTGCGGCGGGGCCGGGCCGAAGGGGCAGAGAGTGGCGCTTCCGCTGCCGGACGCACGCGGCGCCGCCGCCACTTCCGCTTCCTGCGGTGGCGGGCGGAAAGCGCGGAGCAGAGCGGCCCCGGCCGCCGCTGGGAAGGGGTTGGGGGGTGGTAGGGGAGACAGCGCCGCCAGCGGTCGGGAGGTTGCATCGCCCCGGCCGCCGCCGTCAGCGGCAGCGCAGCGCCCAGCGGCGGGCCGGGCACCGCCGCCAAGAGCCGTGTGCCACCGCCACCCGCCCGCCACCCCTGCTCCTCTGCGTGCCCCCCGGGCATCGGGGCCAGCCCTGTCCAGGCGCGACTCGTGCCAGCTGCCCCCTGTCTGCAGACGCCACCTTCGTGCGGACGCAGCCCGTGCCCCCACCCCGCCCACGTGGCGATCCCAGCTACGTGCGGACACCACTTAGGTGCCAGTGCCGGTCACCTGCAGATGCCAACCATGTGCCCGGACCTGCCGCTCCGGTCCCTCTGTCCTGGCACAACTTGGTACGGAGGGGTCCTGGCCAAGCTCGGGGCGCTCAGCTCCCCGTGAGGAACCCACCACAGCTCTTTCCAGCAGAACAGTGCCAGTTCAGTTGGCCAGGTCTGGGCACCCCAGTTCAAGAAAGACAGGGAGCTACTGGGGAGAGTCCAGGGCGGAGCCACTAGGACGATGAAGGGGGTGGAGCATCTCCCTACTGAGGAGAGGCTGAGGGAGCTGGGTCTCTTTAGCTTGGAGAAGAGGAGACTGAGGGGTGACCTCAGTAATGTCTATAAATATGTAAAGGGTGAGTGTTGGGAGGCTGGAGCCAGGCTCTGCTCGGTGACATCCAGTGGTGGGACAAAAGGTAATGGGTACAAGCTGGAGCATGGGAGGTTCTGGGTAAACAGAAAAACTTCTTCACTGTGAGGGTGCCAGAGCCTGGCCCAGGCTGCCCAGAGAGGCTGTGGAGTCTCCTTCTCCGGAGACTTTCCAGACCCACCTGGATCTGTTCCTGTGTGGCCTGCCCTGGGTAATTCTGCTCTGGCAGGGGGGTTGGACTGGATGATCTGTTGAGGTCCCTTCCAACCCCTAATGTTCTGTGATTCTAGGAACAGCTCCTTTATTTTTAACAAGGTTACTCTGCCTTCGAGTGTTTCATTTCCAGGACCTGGGTACAGGGACAGGAATCGCCCCGTACAAACAGAACCCACAGTCACCCTGAAGGCCTCAGTGGCCAAACAGTTTCCAGCTTTACTGATGGTTTTGCTGTAAGTTTGAGGGGAAATGGTTCTTTCCCAAGTGAGTAAAAAGAATGTAGAAGTGGGGAGTGTGGTCACGTCCTTTCCTCTCTCCTGCTGTGATTTTGTAATTGAAAAGCTGAACTGTACTTGCTACTCTCATTTGCATCAGTCATCTGCATGTATTAGAAACAGCACATACACCTTTTAATAGGAACAAGATTCATTTGCCACCCGTAACTTGATTTTGAGCCCCAGATACAACGATTGGTGGGGAAAAGCGACTACTTGAAAATAAGACCGAAGGACGGGTTGAGGCCCAGCTCAGAGCTCGAACCGACTGTGTATGTGTTTCGATTTTAGCTTGTTGTACTTGGTGATCAGATCCAGCTTACTGTGTCCCAGAGTCATTCTTTTCTCAGCCCCGTACGTGCTGTTCTTTTCCATCAGCATGTCCTCGGGGAGTTCATCATAGCAAGGAACTACAGTTTTTTTCTCTCGTTTTAGCTGATTGTATGGGGGCAGCAGGTCCAATTTTCCTTGACCGGGACTCTGTCTTTTTTCCGTCTCCTGAAGAGTGTGGTCATATTCTGCTGTCAGTTCCTTGGGGGTAGCAGCAGGACCTTTCTGCTTTGTGCTTGTCCCGTCGCTACTGCCACCCTCCGAAAGGGACTGCAACATCTGCTCCTGGCTTGGTTGGGAACAGTGGTTGCTGTCTGCCTTGTTGTCCCCTTGATAACTGGGTTTATTGGAGCTGAGGGCCGGGGAAGGCTCCAGCTGCAAGAATGTCCTTGCTGCCATGAGATTTGATTTGTGATACGAGGCTGGAGTAGATTTATTTGGAGGACTGTTCGGTGAGTCTGGTGGTTCTCCTTGCTGCTTAGGGCAAGTGGGCTTCAGAGATGTGTCTTCCTTCCCTTTCTGATTAGCAGAATCGGAGCTCGAATCGTGCTTTTCCTGGTGTACATTGCAGCTGGAGTTTTTCAGAAAGGGAGACACTTTTATGCTTCTGATGCTTACATTGGAAAGGCTGCTGGAGGGGCTCAAGGTTTCAGCATCGTTCACCTGCGGGGGTTTTAAAAGGGAGTTGGCAGCTTTTGATGTATTCTGAGCAGAGGGGCACGTTCCAGGGTCTGGCACACAGAAGCTGGTCACTGCTTTGGACTCTGCATACAAGTACCGAAATTCCTTCTCAAATTCTGCCACAATTTGGCCACGGAAATGAGTCACCAGGCTGGTGTGGACTTGGCTGCAAAGCCAGGTGAAACTGGAAAAAAAAAACCAAACAGGAAAAAACCAAACAACCCACCATGTAACGTTAGTTTGCACAGTACCACGATACCCAGTGTTGATTTTAACATTCAAGTGATGTATCGCTACCCAATTTATGTCATTAAAACTTACTATGAAATATGAAGTCTATGATTAGTTGTAGACGAAGGTACTCACCTAACTATGAAAGAACAACCCTAAAATGGTCACTAAATTTCAGCTTGGTGATGTAATGAACTATACGAAAATATAAACAATGAACAAGAAACATCAGCCTTAGACTTATGAAGGATGTAGAGCAGCAATGGGCTCCCCACTTGAAAAGTTGAATGAAGTTAACAGGTTACAAATTCAATACAGACGAGAAGAGGTACTCCCTTGCACAATAGAAAACACAGGCAAGCTGTGCAGCTCCTCACTGCAGGCCATTCTGGATGCTGAAAGCTCCTGTGGGTTTCTGAAAGTGGTAGGATTTTCCTGCCATTACTTTTTCCATAACAATCTGCTGCACACAGAAATCCCGTATTCAGTTCTGAATCACCCTGGGGCACAAATTACAGGAGTCTGGGAAAGGATCACTGTAGGACGGGATCCCAGCCTTGCCTTGCTTTGACACTCCTGGAGCAGAGACCCTTCAGGAACTTGTGCAGCTCAGGCTTTGGCCAGGAGATGGAGTTGCAACATCACCTCGCAGGAGGTGGGAGACACCCCCAACCCCGGAGTGTCCTGCCCTGCTGCTCTGGCTTGGGTCGAACCCTAAGTGGCAAGAGCACCCTGCGGTGTTTCAGTCTCAGCAGCATTTTTGACAGCGGGATTAGTTCTCCTGTCTGTCCTTCTGTAAACCTGCAACACGGTCTCTAGGGCTGCCGTGGTCCTTCTGCAGCTGCAGGGCAGAGTGACTCACAGAACTCCACCCAGCTTCTCTGATTCAGCTCCTTCCAGCTTGAGACACCAGTTTGCAGCAGAAGGTTTTTTGCTTCTTTCAGTAGTTTCCCTTACTAATTTTTATCACTTTTCTGTCCCTTTGGCTGTCAAAGGCAAACATCTGCGTAGTGTTTTTGCTCATGGCTAAATGTAGATACATAACATTCGTTACTAGACCTTTAATTTCAAGTGACATTTTCTTTGATAAGATGACAAGAACTTGACTTCATATTAGTAAACTCTTTAAGTTTGCTTCCAAAGCACTTGAAATAATTTCCACACCTCATTTTTCATCTTCATTTTGATTAAAAATAAGGCAATGGATTCACTTAATTTGAGCATCCCATCTCAGATGTATCTCATTTTGTATTCATTGTTATAGCAACATATAGCCTTGTCCCTTTCTTCTGGACTCACTTTTTTATTTATACACCTAAGGACTTCCTCCTCTTTGCTTTGGTGTGTCCTGCAAGGTCATATATAACTTATCTTCTGGCAATGCTCACTTTATTGTTATACGTATCAGCCTGGAGTTTCCTTCCTATGCTTTTCATTCTTTATGCATCCACTTTCTGCTTAATTATACATATATTTATTTATTTATTTACACACACACACACACACACACACACACACACACACACACGCCCCGAGGTGGCTGTTCATTGAGTTAGATCTGAAACTCGCTCTTAAAAGCTCTTTGCTTTTGCTTAGGACATAGATACCTGAGAGTATGAGCACCTTTTTAAAAATAAATTCCAAGCCTCCTCCAGCTTCAAAGCCTTGGAGATTCACCTGCCCATTGCCAAATGCTTCTGTGCTCAGTTTCTTCTTCCTCTGTGCCGAAGCTGGGTGCAGAGCTTTTGCAATCATCTCAACTTTCTCCTCTCATTTTTTGAGTTTCAGTTGCCATGTCAGCCTCAACCCCAAAACTTGAGTTCCTTTCACTACAATATAGCAAACAATGAGCACCATTGGCAGGACACATACTGATACTTTGACCATCCTCTGTTTTGAGAAGAGAAATTCAATCTCCTGTAAAGCAACTCAAACAACCATGTAGCTCCCTTTCAGGCTGACAAGCCCATCTCTTTTCTCTAGCCCTAACTTGGTAAATGTTTGCTCTAGTTTTCCTGCTCAAGATCCTGTTAACTCTAGCCATGTTTGCCCATAGGCTCCTCTCATCTGCTGCATTAGTAAATATCTTCATACCCTCCACTCTGTTACGTTAAATAAGTGCTCAAAGAAACATACTGTTTCCTCTGGTGCCCAGAATACTACTAAATAACTAGATATATAATCATATTTAGGATTTTAGGTTATTGCTTTCCCTAGATTTCTCAATGAACCCTGTTTTCTCCTGTCTTCATTTAGAGGAAATATAAAGATGAAAATCACAAGGAACTATTGTATCAGGAAACACATAAGACGTGAGGGGATCTGAACTAATTTGCTGAACTAATATGGTTCCCATAGTTAGAAAACTCTCCAGAAACGTGCCTGATTCATACCAAGAGGCAGCAATATATCAGAGTGAGTTCAGCTTGCAAAAAGAGTATTTTGGAAAGTAAGAAGGGCTTTTACAAAATGCATTGGGTCCAACTGAGCTGGAGTTCATTTCCCCCCAGCATCCCTCCCAGTGCTGTGCTTTGCTCTGGGAGCTGGAAAGGTGCTGGTAACCCCCCCGTGCTGTGGCTGCTGCTGGGCA
>WTSP01004016.1:0-16752 GCA_025331215.1 Actenoides lindsayi
CAGGGGCACAAGAGAGGGGGCCGGGCAGGCAGCGGCCAGCGCTGCCCCCGCGCGTGTCACGCCTCAGCCTTTATTCTGGCAGCAGCGGCGGCGGCGCGGCGGGGGCCGCCGCTCAGCTCAGCTCAGCTCCGCGCCCGCCCGCCCCGCTCCGCGCCCGCTCTCCCCTGGCCACGGTGCGGGAGGAGGGAGGGGGGGGTGGGGGGGACACGACAGGCAGCACGCGAGGAGAGCGGGCACCTGCCCAAGGGGGGACGCCGGGGATGCCCTGGCTCGCCGCTGCGCGCAGCTTCATAATGCAGCGCGTATTACTCAGTGCATTCAGGGATTAGCTCGCCTTGAAGTGTAAGGGGGATTCTGGGTCTCCCTCCTCCTCTCCTCTTGGAAGAGGGAGCGAAGTGCCCCCACCCCAACCCCCGCCCGCCTCCCGGCTGCCACCCCAGTCCGTCCCAGCGCACAGCAACTTTTTGCTCCCAAGCTCGCTCGCTTTTAGCGTGTCAGTCCTCACAATGCAGGGCTAATTCCTGCTGCAAAAGGCAAGTGGTGAGGAATCAGTCGCTGGCTTTATGCAATCAAAAGGGATGATGGGTTGGGGATTTTTAAAATTTTTTTTTTAAAGTTCCCTGCCCCAGACTGAATTTCTCCCACTCCTTACCCTGTCGTATTAATAATCCCATGCAGGCGATTGCAGACCGAGGTAAAGCTATCATTTGTATGCGCCTGAAGATTAATTTCCCCCATGTACCAACTCAAAGGCATAGTTATCTCTTTAACAGGGAAAACAGTTTGGCTCCATTGTCGGGTTGCCAAGACCGCCTTTTGAGAAAGGGAGCCCGGCTAGCCTCTGATCAAACTCAAAGGTTAGTTAAAAGACAAAAACAGCTGAAAATCTTCATGAATAATGCTGTTTCCCCGAGCCCAGTGTAGTGCAAGCGTACATTTCAATGCCAGAGCATTTTGTTATGCTGCTCGCCTAAGTCAGAATTTCACAGAAAAGGCAGAGAAGAAAAGCTCCAACAATTAGAGGGGGCCTGTCAGAAAACATTAACGCCTTCCTCGCCCAGCCTGTCAAGCGTGCTGGAAATAAAAAACTGGCATAGCGAATCGCACCTCCACCCTCCGGAGCTGCGGGAGCGGGGGTTAGGAACAGAGAAGAAGGGAGGGAGAGACAAATGGACAGGCCCAGGCAGTTAACAGTTTCCCTAGCCTTTCAGTTCATCCAAAAGCTGGAAAAAGAAGGGGAAAGGACCTGCAGCTGCATGTTCTCTCTTGATATTCATCCCTCTGTTTCATGCTCCAGAATTAAATTTTCTCTCAGGACCATCATACACACTCACATCATCTTTCTGCATCTTCAGCCCTTCCTTGCATTGGTCCTGCAAAGCACAAATGAGGTGCCCAGTGAAACAGCAGCATGGCAGAGCTGTTACTACTTTTTGCTTTCTACTCCCTCTAAAGTCCCACTTTTAAGTTCCTGTGTCTGTGGCCATGCAGATGTCCAGGGTGGCTGATCTGCAGCTGGACTGAAATACTTCATGTCAAAGGAGCTGTGCTCACGTATAGCAGCAGAGCTATCTTGCTTTTTAGATTGTTTTTTTCATTAGGAAAACTTATTTCAAATGTACAGCTTTAACAACTCAGACCCACTACCCATATGTTCTTTCCCCTAGTGAAAAACCTATTGACAAGGACACCAAACTATTTAAAGCCTCCCTTGCACTGACTGTAAGTGAACATCTAGGCATTGACTCCAAAGCACTTTTTTTTCCCAAGCATTTAAATTACAAGAGAGCTCTCTTCTTTCTCTTACTGTAAGCAAGACTTCAGACCATCACTTAAATCTTTTTTTTTTTTTTTTTCTTAATTTCTCTTGTTGCCTTTGTTACTGCACTGCAAATATATTAATATCTGATAAGGGATAGATCAGTACTATTGTGTAGCTTTTATAGTCAGCCTTTTGCTGGGGCACGGGAAAATGCAGGGGAGAGTACTGATGTGTATTGTAGTATTAGCATGTTGAAAAAATAAAATTCCAGCAAAATATGAGGCGATTGAAGAAAAGGAGTATCTCCGAACATCATCTGTGGTGTTCTGGGTGGTTATATAAGTAAAGGGACACAGCAACACAGCTCAAACAACATCTGAAAGAAAGACAAGTCAGACCTTGCCCATGGTTAGAGAGCTGTAGGATTCCTACATATCCTATGAGGAGGGAACTCTGACCTCGGGGATGGGAGCTGCAGCCCTCTATCCCACGCATACCCCGGAGCAGCACAGTGCAACCAGGCAATATGGTGCCTGCTTCCCCCCTTCAGAGAAGGCACTCGTTTCCTCTGGCTTTGGAGTCAGATGTGTGCCCAGAAGGATGTAAGCAAAGGAAGAGCCCCACTGAGTGCTGATACTTTCATTGGCTCTGATCCTTTTAACCTGGGCAACCAGTAGGAGAGGGGAGAAGTTTCATGAGGTCTCTTTTCTCCCTCTATTCAGCTACCTGGTATTTACTATACTAATTGCAGCGGAAGATGTTGGGTAAAAATGAAGGGAAGAGAAAGCTGCTTATTTTGGTGACGAGGTATTGATCTTGGACTGAAGCTATCTAGATACATTACTGGCTATGGTTTGGTCCATATCTCAATCTATTTTAGCCTGAGATCCACAAATCTGAAATGGAGACCATGAGTAGTTCCTCACAGGGTGCCTTGGAGAGTGCAGCATTGGGAAAATGTGAGAAAGCTGGCAAGACAGAAGGGGTCATGGATCCACTCTGCTCTTGCACAAAATGCTGTTGGAAGAGCCAGTACTTGTTAATAGTCTGCCTTATTTTTCTGGGGGACAGAAAATCCATGTGTCCTTTCATCCCACTGTGAACAAAATTCAATCCTGTTTGTGCTCTTCACCTACCACCCTAGAAAGGGAGAGTTAGGTATATTTCTCAGAAGAGCTTCACTTCCCCTAAAACATCAAAATAAACCTCTGTATGTTGTCCTATATGTTACCTGGGAGCTGCTTGGGAGCAAAATTCCTTTGAAAATGTAACCCACCGGGCCATATGTTTTAACCCTCTCTTAGACCCCGTCAACAACTGCATCAGTCAAATTGCCCAGGTTTTCTGGTGGTCACTCCTACTTTGCAGCAACAAGTTGTTTTCTTGCTTTCTGCTTTAAAAAACTTTAAATAGCACTGAGAAATGAAGGGTAAAAGTCACAAAGATCCCTATAACCAGCCCCAGTGGCATAGTCCAGGCCTTTGCAACAGGGATGGGAAATGTCTTACCAAACTCATTTGGTCCAATTTCACAGAAGCAGATCACAGAAAGAGCACGTGTTCCACTTTTGGGATGGTGTCTTCCTCCCTCCCCCTCCAGCTACTCCTCTCTCTTGCTTGCTCTCCCCTCCTGCTGCTGGTCGGAGCTGCAAGCTATTTTAATTTGCACTTGCTGCACTAGCAGGGCTATATTACTCTGGAACAGGAAAGGAAAAGCCCTGTATTAGTAAAGTGTGAAATGCAGTTTTGACTGAAAAGGGAAGCCATTTCAACAGGATTATACCGTGACAATACAGATTAAAACCCTGCCATATGGCCTAAGATAGGCTTGCTTTTACTTTCAGGTAACAACACGTTGCTAATTAAGTGGTGATGACATTTCTAAATGACCAAAAAAAAAAGAAAAAAAAAAAAAAAAGAAAGAAAGAAAGAAAAGAAAGCCACCTGTATGTGAAATAAAGACAGTCAAGTAAAGGGAAGACATTAATTGGTGCTGATAATACTGGAAATCAGCTCTCTTTTATCATTGCGGTTTGCTTTGAGTAGGAGAAAGAATTTGTTTGATTTGTTATTGAGTAAACAATAATTCCTGTGTGCACTCTGAGAAGTGAACACAGTACTCCTGAAAGGCACCCAACTGACAGCATGGGAGACCAAAGTCCTGCATTACATCCAGGACAAACATGGCCCAGGCAATAGTATGGAGAAGTTTTCCACTCTGCTTGGCCAAGGGCCTGCAAGAGGCTGATGGAGGGTCTCCCTGAGCAAGGCAGGATGCCAGCCTGCCTGCTTAAGTGTTGGTTATATTTAGGCACGTTCTTAAATGCCTCACTGTACTAGGGATCTTTGCTTTTGCATCTCTGAGGGTACACCAGTGACTGGATGGTATAACCAGGTGACACAAAACCTACAGTCCTTCCTACATCCACTACTGTGTCACTGTGGGACAGCAATAGATTTAAGGCAATAAAAGAGATAATATCAGAATGTTAGTCTACAAGCAAAAGATCACTGGTAATTAATAATCAAACCCCTGAGTCTTTCAGATGAAGGATATTCTTCAAAGATCTGAGACTTTTTACTTTTTTTTTTACTTTTACTTCTAAGCAATGTCTGTGCATATTTCTCCATGTTATTCAAACTGCCTTTGGAGCTGCTGACCCAAAACACTGAAGAGCAGACAGTGGGACATGCTTTGCTTTATTCTGTTTTAACTTTCATAGCAAATTACATTTTAGGTTACTGTAATGCACATCATCTTGTTCTGCCTAGCTATAGGCTCTAACCTAGCCGGGACACTTACAGCATCATATCCTGTCAAACTTGAGGCACCACCAAAACCCCAAAAGTACAACCATATCTTTTCCATCTCTTACTGGTTGTGTTGCTACTCAGATGAACACCAATGTTTCATGTGATCCTCACAGATTTTGCATTCTCCATGATTCTGAGTTGGAATTGAGCACCCAGGTGAAATTCTAGAGAGATGTATGTCCATGAATGAGCCTGGCAGCACTTCACATGTTCTGTTCTCAATTTTTTGCTTCCTTCTTCACCTCTCTGGCCTCCTGATTCTCATATCTGGATCTAAGGCAGCTTGAAGAGTTGTGCCTTGAATCAGCTTCCAGGGTAAGTACCTATCTGCATATGTCTTCATGTATATACACTCTCATATCCTTCACTAGCACAGTATATCAAAACAAGCACGGGGTGGAACGAGATCAGCAAACCAAAGAGAAAGCATAGATGTAACTTTCAGAAGCATCTAATGCAAATACTACAGACCCGAAGCCCAGATTCCTGTGGGCTACACCAAAAGTTTGAGTTCTGCCTCTTAGAGACCTGTTAGTGAGGATGATGGCCAATTACTCCTGCCTCTGAGACCAGCAAGCCTGTAGGAGATGGGTAAAAATACTGGCAGTTGCCTCCACCTGTGCAGAAAGGGGGATGGCACGGACCTGCAGTATTATAGGATGCAGTACCAGATGCTATTGCAGAGCTTCACAGTAACTATAATAGGGTAGAGACATCGCACACCATCGGTAACCCCACTGGCATAACCAATAAGTACTAACGAGCTCAGAAATTCAGAAACAGCCTTTTATCTTTCAAGATTGTAAGCAATGAATCTCCCTACTAAACAACTGTGCAGTGTGCTTCTGGGCAGGACTCAAGCACAGAGCAGGGTTGCTGATTAGCAGAAGAGCAGCACATAGAAAGAGCAATGCTGGGCAGACACCCCCAAGGCCCAGGCAGTGCCAGTCCCAGGAGATGATCCCATAGCAGCAAGCAGCACCCTGGGGCTCCTGCGGCTCCCTCTCATCAGAAGAGAGATATGTTCGTGCAAGAGGCTTGTAGAGCAGGCTGGCGGGAGTGTGATACAAGCACAGGAGAATGATGGCTTTATTCTCCATTCACCTACCTGGTCTCTTTTTGAACTCATATATATATTTGCCTTCTACAACACCCCATGGCAGTTGTCATGAAGGGATTATGATTTACAGACAAACAGAAATAAAATATCTGCTGGCAGAAGCAGTGAGCAAACCTCCTTTCCTCCTCCCCTGCTCCAAAGCTTCTTGTCAGAAGACCACCATGGCCTCAAGGGCAGGCGATGAGGACAATAGCAGGTCCACGAGGGGCACTCTGCTCAGTCTCGGTTGTCCCTTGGCTTCTCTGCATGGCCAAATCCCGTCTTCTTGGCACATCACTTTTAGTTACCACTACTCCTTCTCACTCTCTGTGTAGGGAACTGCTACTGACCAACAGAGCATTTATAAATAGAACAATGTTTAATTAACACAACAGTAGGACAGACTTGTTGAAATACTTCCCAGACAGCAGGCAAGAGTCCTGACAAGGAGACTATTATGGGAATTTTAATGAATCCTCCCAGAGTGGGACGCCTTCCATACACCTACTTTGCAATGACTAATTTTGTTTGTGAAAATTTTATTGGTAAATGATGCAGAGTGACAATAATGTTGGGGACAAGTGAATTGAAAAAAGTCACTGGGTGACTATGTGAAATACTGTCTACAGGACAGATCAGAGTGCTTACTAAATGCAGTGCAGTCATGAGTCCGAGTGCCCAAAAGCACCCGTCAGACCCAGCTACAAATGTAGTTTGCATAAGGCAGGCAAAGAAGCAATTAAATAACCCAAACAAGGATCTAGCTGTGCCAGATGCCACCACAGCATGAAAAGAAACAAGGACTGCACAACTACTTCTGTGAAACACAACCAGGAGCATGTGCCTTATTAACCCCACTGTTAAGTGCATGCCTGTTAACTGCTACTGCTGTAATTGAGACAATGCATACATATCCTTACCATCTCCCCATCTAATAAAACAGGAAATCAAAATTGTCTATCTCAGTGATGGGCCTGTCTAAGGTTCCCACCTACCATATGACAGCCTGCTTCTTCTAACAGGCATGTGTGAAATGTGAATCAAGGGGCGTTGAAAGTATAAGGTTTACAATGACAGTGTGTTCCTTTGAGTCCACATCCTCCTAGGTCTGTAAACTATTAGAGACATTATACACCACTGGTAACCCTGGAGCCATAACCAACGAGTACTAATGAGCTCAGAAGTTCAGAAACAGCCTCTTATCTTTCAAGATCGTAAGCAATGAGGGTCCCAGGAAGACAGTCTGCAATGACAAATGGGTTATTCTTGAATTTGCCAGTTCAACTCTCCACTGCTCTACTGTACAAACAGTAGACAGCAAGGCTCTGTAGACCCCATCCTTCTGACTTCATTGTCATTATACACCTGAGGTTTTTTTTCCCCAAAAGATCCAGATATTAATGGGCAGATTCAAGATACATATCTATCCAGGAAGCCTGAGCACAGCCAGTTTTCTTCTCTAGTTTTGACATTTTCTCTCGCTTACAGACTTGTGACATTTATTTCTGGAGTATGGTGAACTAGGTGACTGCACATTGATTATTGAAATATATTGCACTGCACTCCAAACAAAGTGGTGTTGCAAGGTCAGCTTTGCGTGGAAGTCTGTGCTAGTCAAATGCAGGTTTTGGTGCCTTACTTCACACATTGAGGAGCAAAATCATCTCTGATTTACTGATCTATACAATGACACACACAGAGATGACTAAGAAAGCCAACAAAATTATTGCTGAAAACTTTGGTAATGGATAAGGTTATCACTCAACTGAAGTGAAACTTTGCAAACTGCTTGCCATAAGCATTGGTTTGCTGGGGAAGATAGATGAGGAATGAGAGAGTATGTCCTTTCTACTGCTACAGATGCTGCTGCACTCAGAGGTGCAGGTTGCAAAATCATTAATTGTTTTTATCCACATGCATCTGTTTCCTGTTGAATTCTTCCTTTTGCATAATGTGGAGTCTTGCCTGTCAGATTAACGCAGTGCTTCACTCCCAGACAAAAGTGCTGGCCTCCAACAAATCCATCTACAGCACACCTAGCTCCATCGGTGGGCATATTATAAAAAGTAATGAGCTTGACACTCCCCTTAGCTCCAGCTGCTGTAGCTGCAAGTAATGAGCCCTGCTCTATGGACTCCAGCTCTCACACTAAAACACCATTGAGAAGTGAGACAGCATGCCACTGAATTTAATTTACTGCTTAGCATCAGCTGGCCCCAGATGATGGAAGGTCATCTGGATGGAGGGTCAAGTGGTATAAGCAGCTCCAAATCTCCCTTCTGCCCAAGGGCTCAGAGCCTGTAAGCCACACAGCAAGCAGGCACAGACCCATTGGGGGCACAGTGGCTGAACAGGCTCCACAGGCAGATTCCTTTGGAGCATCTGCTCTCCCAGATGAGGAATCCCTCCCATTGACTGCATCCCATCAGCATTTCCACAGCAATTTAGAGAAAATCCAAAGCAATAGGCCAGGTTCCTTGGAGTAATTAGTCTGCTATTGTAGGTACTTCTAGCGGAGTATCTTTCCTGCCTCCATAACAACACATCACATTGTATTTTACTTGTAAGGTATCTAGGATCTTTAGATCACAAACTACCATCATTCCATTTCAAGAAAGAGAAGCTGGAGGGAGAGTTTGAATAGTCCAGAAAGGGCCAATGCCAGAAGTTGAAGGAAAAAATTAGGAAAAGGGGAGCGCATAGTGATACCACCTTCAGTGATGAACAACTCAAGGACATGCAGAAACAGAGGCAATGATGTTATTTTGAATTACTCCCAGAGGGTTTTTTTTCCTGCCATGGACTTGTATAGATATGTTGCAAGTAGCACTAAGCTTTGGGTGAATTTAAAACTAAGACGGATCAATGAGAAATCTTAGAAGATTCATTTGTTATGTTCAAACTAAGGGTCGGACCTGTCTCTGCTGACAGAGACTAACTAGTCAACCTATGCTCCAGAGGATTATGATCCTAAGAGAGCAGGACTGAGACACACCAGCCTGTCAGGGGAGGGGTGCTCTTTCCCATTGCAAAGATGGATAATGCTGATTAAGGATATCCCAGCCTTAAATCCAGAGATATGACTGTCCAGTAGGAAACAGCATGGTCAGATCTAGGCCTCTGAAAAATGTAAAGCTGCTAGTGAGGATGGGGGCCTGGGTCATAATGTGCTTCAGGAGATTTCTGCACCTGCTCTTCAAAGACAAAATCATTGAATCCAGTGAGACCACCTGAGGAGCAGGAAACGTTTCTGAGAGCGCAATAGGCAGTATCAGCCCCACAGGGAGTGAAATATGTGTCTTAAAAAATTTACCTCACTGTGTGGTGGCAGGTTTCTAGCTGGTTTGTGCACCTGGATGCTTGCTCACAGGTCTCTACATCTCAATGTGTGTGCTTGGCTCAGCGCAGTCCATACGTGCGCATGTTTCTTCCCTATTTACAGTATACCAAGGCCACAGACACACGTGTGGGGTTGCGGGAGCCCAAAGACATTGTCCACATGGTCAGGCTGTGTGGCACAAGGCCAGGTACCACCACTTTTCTGGCATATAGGTACTGCATGGACTGAGAGAGCATTTATGCGCCAAATGTTTCTCTTTCTCTAGATATCACCACCTCTTCCAGCATGGACAAAGACCTGTTTGTGAGGCAGTGCTCCTTTTCTGAGGGGATGACAGGTGGGAACGGAGGTCTCATATAAATATACTCTGATTTGAAGAGGGGTTGTGAGTAGGATCTAGTCTATTTTTGCACACTGAACAAACAATTTTACCTTGCACAAAACTTTCTCTAAAGAGAATGAGCTCAATTAAGAAAACCACAACAACATAACTTTTTAAAAATACCATCGTTATTGTCTGTGTGGGTTTTGGGTGGGCTGTGGAAATTGATTTACGAGTCAACCACTTTTCTCTTTTCTTGCCATCTCTCGCTTGAGTGGTTTGTAGGCCTTGGCCCTTTCTTTCACTCAAGGAGAATAAGGTTGTCTATGGAAGAGGTCAGCATTTCAAATTGGTGGAGTTCAACTGCACAAATGACATAGAACTGACAAGAAAAGACAGGGGGTTTGGAGGTCATAGACTGCATAGGTCCTGGTTAGGGTTTTCGCTTTGTGATGGGACCTGGCACCAAAATGAATTAAATAACAGGCTTAAGGACTATTGAGGGAGGGCTGAATGCAAATCAAAGATAAGTAGAAGTTTTCTTTCCTAAAAGGGGAATAATTTTTTTCCTTACCTCCCCCTTTCCATATCTGCACAGGCAAGGTCTGCATGTTAAACATGATTTAGCAGGCATTATTGTGGAGCCTTTTCATCAGGTTTCTGCAGTGATTGCCTATCTTGGCCTATGATTAATGATCTGCTGTGCAATTTGGAGGCTATAATGACTCAACAATCCACACACAAACTATATAGTCGCATTCCTTTTGCAGATTTGCCAAGCTGTTACCAAGGGGCCCACAACCAAGCAGGATTGTTGGAGAGATAGCTAAGCATTTCTGCAAATGCCATTCTGCCCTTATCTTGCTGAGAAGTGCGTTGGGCAGCAGGCTCATTTACAAAATTCAAAGCCTAGATTTCAGTGGTTCCTTTAAAAAAAAATAATTTCTGGACTAAAATAATCATTAAAAAGGCTGGTAAGAAAAGATCCTGGTATATGGCTTCTCAGTGATTACACAGACAAAATACTTTCTTTGTTTGCAAATTTTGAATCTGATTAATTGAGGCCTAATGCTATTAATGCAGTTTGAAAGAGAAAAGTTAATCTTTGGAAACCCATGCTATAAATTAAATCTGAAAATCTAAGCAGATTTTGAAGTGAAATCTTTGTCTTCATTTCAGTTTCTATATAAGAATAGGTTATGAGGATTTATTTAAAAATTACAACTGGATCTGTATCTCTCTGTTGAAAAACCACTTTATGAACTTTTTTTGTTCAAAACATGGATCCTGTTGAGAGTCATCTTGGAAAATCCGTAGTTACTGTTTGTGATGCTTCTTTCAATAAGAGTAAACACAAAAAGGAAAAGTGAGGACAGAGCTACAAATGGAGCCCATCTTTCAGAAGAATATCCATTATCTTATAAAAAATAATTACAGAATAATCTATACATGTTCCTGTTTCCACTATTAATTGTTAGATGCAGCCTGATTAATTCAGTCATAACCAAAAAAATTCTCGTGTTAGCTCATTGCAGTCGTGTTTAACTGTTCATCCAGTTTTAGTTTCCTTTTTGTCTGGCTTAAGGGGAGGAGAACTGGAAGAGCATATAACACATTCATCCTGTACATCATATTAGTATTACCATCATCACTATTATTGTGGAAGTGCCTGGTAGCTTTAAACAAGGATGCAGCTTCACTGTGCTAAGACTGAACCCTCACATCAACATTGTACCCCCCAAACGGTATCTTAGTCCTGTACATAATGTGCTGACACTCTGAATTTGGAATGCCTTCATGATTCCAGATTTAAGTGTAAGTACTTCTCTGCATTCAGGATTAAGCAAATACATTAGACTTTAATCTGTGTCCAGAGTGAAGATCAAAATGTCTCCAACATATCTGGGACGAAGACCTTTCTCTGATCCCACTGTAGGCAACAGCAGCCTCTCCCCGCTCTGACTTCAGAGCCCAACACTTTAATATTAAGTACAAATAGGAGCTTGCAATATGTCACTTGAAGGCTCAGAGCTATCACAGTTTCCTGCTGAAGGAGAGGAAGGAGCAAGAAACCTCAAGGTATCAACACAAAGTAGCATTTACCCTCCCCTCTCTGTATAGGGGCTTTCACCCTTATGCCGAGAGCCAACCCACAGTGATGCACCACAGAGGTCCTACTATTTTGTAGGTTTGTAACTAATCTTTGCCTCAAATACATACATAAATAAATAAAATCAGCCATGAGCACAGTGCTGTGCAGCCATGATAATGCTGCTGTGCATTTAAGTCTATTAATCTATGAATGGTTGTGCGGCTGACACTGCCTTCAGGGCAAAGGGATGGACTAGGTCAGGGTCAGCAACCCTTCTGTCGTGCTCTGCTAGCCTGTGGTTATCAGTCCCAAAGCAGAGGTTAGGTAGAACAGCCAGAGCTTGCCAGTAACTGGAAGACACTGCCTTTTAGAGAGGCAAAACCCCATTGCTGCAGTGGAATCATTGGCCTGTGTGAACCACTCCTCCTGACTTAGGGAGAGAAGCAAAGGCAGCAGCAGAAAACCCTTAAACCTCTCAGATTACACTCTCAGGATGGCATGGCCTTTAACTCCCAGCCTTTCCTGTGCCTCTGAAAATCAGTACCTGATTTTTCAGGTGGATGGCATCTCCAAATCTGTTTGGGATTCCCTTTCTTTGACTCATGAAAGTCAGGAAACAGAAAAAGTATGCACTTGCCACAAAACAACAAAAAAGGACAAGAGCAAGTCTATTCAGAGAAAATACTTCAGCTGGGAGCCACCAGGTGATTCTGAAAAGGATAAGCAAGTCAACAAACAATGAATGCTAATTTAAAAGCATCTATAATTGCTTTCTGTATGAACAGAGCTTGCTCTGCACCACCGTGTCCACAGGTATACTAACTTGGATGGGACAAAAACAAGGATTCCCACTGGCATCGGACCTCCACCATCCTCTGTGGGAAACATATCACTGAGAGGAATACATTGTCTCCACAACAGCCACGTCCTTGGTTTTTCTGCTGGAACCATCTGTTTCAAATGTGGGACATGTTTTCTGTGAGACAAACAACTGCCTGCTAGGCAGTGTGATGAGGTCAACCTTATTTCACACTGGTCATCACCTCTCAGTTCCTCATGGTCAGTGACCTTAGTTTGAATTGTTTCTTGAAGGTGACCTGGACTGAGATTTCAAGAGGCCATGAGTGAGTCTGGTCTGGATGCAAAAGAGGGAACACTTCAGGAGTTTAATTTTCTTGAAGGACATTTTCAATGTTTTCCACAAACCAAGCTCCTTCCATCTCTCCCTGGACACTCAATATTACTAGCCTGCTTTTGAAAAGCTCTTTTGCAAATTTTGTCATATTCCCAGTTATCTGAGTGAGTCAGCTTTAAACTTCACACTTGACATGAATCATGTAGATCTACAAATTGAACTGGGATATGGATGAGAAGATGAGTTGTCCTTCAGGACTTTTAGCACACTACTTTGGAGCCAAGCAGACTGGAAGTCTGTTAGAACAGGGTCTTTTGGAGTATTTTGGCATTTTCCTTTCTGACTCGGAAAAAGGAGCACAAATAGGATCACATGGCAGAGAAGGGGAAGTAATTTAAACCATTTCAACCTTCAGAAAAGGTTCCATTAAGCTGTGGCTCAAATATTGCCCATGAGTATTGTCAGGGACAAGGCAGGGTTTCTTTTCTCTGATTTCTCATCCCAAGGCATTTCATACACTGTAAGTTCCCAGGTGACGCTTGTGTACTTATGTTTGTGCATACTTTCTAGTGTGCAACAACCATAAGGATGAACAATAAAGAAAATACTGAGCAAATTAGTCATTCTCTTTGAAATTGGGTGGCTGGGCAGTTTGAAAGAGATAGAATCTATGGTTATATGGACATGTCATATTGAGGTCACTATCACCTTGCATACATATTAAATTTAACGGGTAGACACAGTTAACTTTCCAAGAATAACTTGCACATGAACACAGGAGGAATAAGAATTACTCTAGCTTCGCTCTTCACAACCTTTTGTAGTCCAGATGTTCCAGGAGGAAAGACTCTGGTCTTGAGTGATGGTTCAGCAGTCCTGAAGGGCCAGAGTTCAAGTGCTGGGATTCAAGTTTTGATGAAGTTAGAGACTTACACATGACTGCAAGGCATAGATTAACATGTTTTGGAATCTGAGAATGTCTTAAGCCAGACCTCTCCTTTAATGAGAGAGAAAGTGAGTTTCAGTAAAAGCATTGTAGTTTCAAGAATGTAGAGAAGTGTGTAGTTTTCTACAAGGCAGTGAGAAGACAAAGCCATGAATTGCATCAGAAGCTGAAAAATCTGCCCCAGAATCACCCAGAATTACTTCAAACATTGGTATATATATCGGTGACTATTTGCCAAACTAACACACAATGAATATCTGAGCTAGTAGATAATTTCTTTGAAATGAGTGTAGCAAACAATCATTCTGGCTGTTGGCAAACAGTGGCTGACAGTTGCAAACAACAATTTCATGGGTTGTTTTAGAAGTCACAAGCATACAATTTGAGACAAAACAAACAGGGATGATCACAGCTATTTTTAAGGAAGTCTGTCCACAGAAGAACTGCTTGCCCAGAGTTGTATCTCTCTCTTGGGAACAATCATTTTTGCCCAGCTTAGCATCACCTTTAGGATGCATGTCAACCACTTGACAGATAGAAGTTAACCCTTGCACACAAATAGAAAGTATTGAGTGCTCAGTCCCTCTATAGGGAATCCTTTTTTCCTCATGTCTCTTTTTAAATTGAGAACCTTTATATGCCAAAGATAGACAAAATGGGGTTGTAACTAAGAACCTGAAAGAGACTTTTTAAGGAATAGGAATGTTCTTTTCCTACATTGCCTGTGATCATGCAGAAACTAAATGGTGTATGTTCTAGAAAGTAAAATCTTGGCCTTCTGGTAGATTTTATTCTGCTTGTTACCTGAATGCAGGGCAAGATAGATATATATATCAGGTCTTATGTACTCTGTTGGTTTTAATAGGAACTATGGGGATGACTTTTCACAAATCAAGCTGCTAGCTTTTGCTGTGTTTGCTTTAAACCAAGTACTGTAATCTACAGATTAAATAGAATAAATTGCAAGGGCTAAGAGAAAGTATTTTTCACAGCTAAGAACAGTTGTGTTATGAGGGCTGGACCAAAAATCTGAGCTTCAGATTACCTAGTTAAGGGATAAGAGTCACATGAAGGGTTAATATCTGCTCCTCCAGATGTGAACTTCATTAATTTAATCTAAAACATCTTGAGAGATAATAATACACATATTTTCAATTACAACAATTATTTAAACAGCCCTAATCTTACACTTCATGAAACCATTTACATTCACTCTAATGTCAAGCTCTGCAGGGGAATATGTTAACACAGGAAATGTAGCATCTTCTAATTACAGTTCTCTTACAAAACAGAAACAAAACTGAGTTTTGAAGGCTGAGCTGATAGCAGGGACTATTCCATGCTAGACAGGAATGCAGAAGCATCAGGGCCAGTTACAGACTACCATATAGTATACTGTATACTATACTATATTTTACTTCTCTGTGGAGACGCCGGCACACACTCCTGGGAGGAGGTGTAATACTGTAAAACATACATGTCATTTCGGAGTAAGAACACACTTTTATTGACTGCATAGTCTCCATAGTTATTGGTCATAAAAGAGAATTACTATGTTGTTATATGCTCTGAACTTCTTACAAGCCAGATATAGCCCATCAGAGGGTCACAACCTAAAATCACATGCAGAATGAATAGCATCTATGCAATATTTTCAGTTTCTCGTTCAGAACAAGAGAGGCAACTCTAATATCTGCCATCTACTGTGGAAAGAGATCAGCAAATGGCAGCACAGTATTTCCCTGTCAGTCAGACCTGAGGCTGTCTGATAGCACTGGTCCCTTTTCACTCCTGAGGCTTTTCTTCAGCTCTGAAGGCCTCCATAGCACTCACACCACAGATTGCTTCCTCAGGTGAGCCTCCTGCATGGCTTGGTGCAGTTCAGCTCTTAGGGCCATGGCAGCAGCTTGAAGGTTACAGCTAAGAAATGAGCCCCCAGACCAGGGTGCTGATGCTGTATCATTGTGTTGTCCTCCAGAACAGTGGAAATGCACCCTCTACCAGCATGGATATTCTAGCTCAGAGATGTTCACAGCCCATTGAAATTCACTACAAGTTGGGTACCACACCTGCTTCAGCTACCTTTGACCTTGACTTACATTTTCCTGTTGTCTGATAAGATTTTCCCAACAGTGACAATAACTTTACTGTTTTGTAGCAGAAACAATCTGCAAGCAAATTGATGTTAGGAGGTGAAGACACCAGTTTATGCTAGAACCCTTTACATGACATGCCACACAAAGAACAAAGAGTATTTCTATCAAGGGACACTTGTCATAAAGAGCTTTTCTGTCACATCGTTACACTCGGTCATCAAAATGTGTATGCATCTTTTTGGAGATACAGCAGCCTAATTCCCACTTTGGATTTGCCTGGACCATTGGCTGTCTATAACTGACAAACCAACTGCAGAAATGCAAGCATGGAAATACCTTGTTCCTGAAACAAATACATACATGTGCATGTGTGTATTCAAAGCCAGCATCCACCACAAGTGACTACCTCAGCCATTTGGTAATGTAATTTAGTGGTGCTATATCTATACTGTACAGGTATATAACTGTCCCCCTTGTCAATCTTACACCCATTTTGGTAATAGGTCATTTGCCAGCAGACAATGCAAGAAGTATGGTGGTTCTTTTAAGGGCTGTGGCACACACAAAGAAACCAAAATCTGTCTTAAAATAACGAAGCAATCTCTTGTGCAAAAAGTTTTCAAGTGTAACAAAGGCTAATCCATCTAATAAATGATGCCCAACCCACCCACCATTCGAAAGGCTCAGCAGTACAGGGAATATGGGCTGGAAGAGGATGATAGGGAGAGCTTTTTTTTTTTCCTTTTTTTTTTTTTTTTTTCAAATTGTAATTGTTTGGGTTGCTGATCCAAGGTAAATGACAAGAACTCGAAAAACACCCCCAACACACATATTTCAACTGAAGCAAGACCTTGGGATTATTTTTTTCCTCCTCTGTGTCTGTTTGAAGGTATTCTCCCAAGTTGACAAGCACGTGTTTTGGAGACCATTGAAAAGTTTCTGCCATAAATAGAGGAGGCAGCTTGGCTTAAGTGTTGCTAGGGAATACCTGGCAACAGGCAACAATAGTCCTTTTAGAGAGCCCAGGGCAAACAGTGACCGTGGTAATGGGGGGGTGCTTAAGGGAGGCTCCTTGCCCAAAGCCCCTCCACTCACACTATGCTTCCAGCCCTGGGCTGTGTTCCGGAAATTCCCCGCACAAAGCTCC
>WTSP01004017.1:20260-37205 GCA_025331215.1 Actenoides lindsayi
ACATACCTGGCCAGGTTTTGGAAGTCTCTAGAGAAGGAGACTCCACAACTGCTCTGGGCAGCCTGTTCCAGGGCTCTGTCACTCTCACACTGAAGAAGTTTTTCTGCCTGTTGAGGTGGAACTTCCCATGTTTCACTTTGCTACCATTACCTCTTGTCCTATCACAGGGCACCACTGAAAAGAGACTGGCCACTCCTACTTGACACCAACCCTTCAGCTGTTTGTAAACATTAATAAGATGCCCTCTCAGTCTTCTCTTTTCCAGACTAAACAGCACCAGGGCTCTCAGCCTTTCCTCATAAGAGAGATGTTCAGTCCCTTCATCATCTTTGTAGCTCTCTGTTGGACTCTCTCTAGTATTTCCCTGAATAATTCAGTCTGAGTTTCATGGTGTACCTTGCTTTCTCACAAAGACAGGCAGTATAGCACATCATTCTTGCCAGTTGATTTCATCCACCAGAGACTTGACAGAAGCCTTCTGAGAAAGGCAGTTTCACAATTATTCATCATGAACTGGATGTACCTGTGCTTTCTAATCAGTTAGATGTGCCCTGAACACATGCTGGCTGTGCTGAGATATACAGACCCCACTGGGCTGCTCATCTTTGCTCTTCTTAATTCATTTTTTCATGCTGCTGAAGGAAAGACTTTTCTCCCTGCCAGGGAATTACTGAGATGACCTCCAGCACAGAAGAGACAAAGAGTAGGAGGTAGTCTCGGTAGCCTAATTCCTATTATATTATCTTAATTTCATAACCTTCTTTTCTCTATAGACCAATTCCCTCTCTGATATCTTAAAAGAAGGGGAAATCCTTAATTATCACTTTACTGTACGTTTGTGCTCCTCAGGGCACGTATTTTTTTCCAGCAGTTCCATGGCTGTGATATGATAGCGTCTGCCCTGACAGGGAGAAATGTAATGGGGAGTACTGTGTCCATAATACACTTTAGTCACAGTCACCTTCTTGGACTATGTTTCCTTTCTGTTCCTGGAGTTATGGTGAACAAAGGCAACACAGAGTGAATCCAAAGCCCTGGTCTTTCGTTTGCTGTTTTGAAACACTTTCATGTAGCAGAAATCTCCCTGAGCATCCAGTGGAACTAGATGGCCTTCCTTTTTACAAATGTTAGGGTCAGGACATATCAGTGCCTTGCAGGGGACCACTATGGAGGATTTATGGGACATCCCATGATTAAGGGTCTGTCTACATATTCTTGCATATCATTTACAGTGGTGTCTGAATAGCTTAAAAGTGCTGTGGTTGTAGTCCCCAGGTTGGCCAGATAGAAATATAATGATGTTAATGTATTTAATAGATTCTCAGAGACACAGTGAAGAATTAGAATTATTTTTACCTTATTTAATTTTTAGTTTTTTTTACATTAAAATACAATACTGAAATAGCTTAAGGATTGTCACTGGCACTTCAGTTCCTCAGAATAAGAATGCAAAAGAAACGTCTAGTGATGCCAGTAAGGTAATTATATTTTAAATGGAGATCTTTTCCACCAAAGATATTTGACCAGATCTGCTCTCAAGATATTAATTTGTTCCTGATCTAACAGTGTGTTCCTTTCTTTTTCCTATCCTTCATTTGCCTATATAATTCCTGTTTCAGTACATGGTTAGTTATGGTCCCATCCTGCTTTGGTTGAAGTCAGTGCCAGTACTGCTGTTAGTGTTGGTGTGGGTAGGCCTTGCCTGCAGTGTTCTGAAGAGCCTAGTGCACTGGAATCACAGTAGTCGTGTCCTGGAAACAACAAATTGCTTTATTAAAATGCTCCTTTTTGTGTTTCTGTCCCTTAAATGTGATGCAGTGCTAGCAGAGTTTGTGGCATGCAGAATTTCAACATTATGTTTCTTCAGTCTCCTTTTTGACATTTTTCTGCAAATACATCATGTTTCCTCTTCAGGTTGCATTCTGATACCTGCCTTTTCCTGTAACATAAATACATTTTTCTTTCATGCTAACAAACACAACTGTGTTTCAAGAACTATGTTTTATACTTTGCTTGTATGACAAGTATTCCTTCGGGTATTGCCTCAGTATCAGCCTGTCCACAGCTAGCTGGCTTTTAAGTACAGACTAACAAGTAGTTCATCCAGAAGTTTCTTGTGCTAGAAAGGTTGTACACAGAAAGGTTGTACATTGCTTATTCAGTTATTTGTTCCAGTGTTGCATGAAGACATGGAAGAAATAGTTTTTACATTCTTTTCCTACATGGTCCTTAAACAGCACCTAATCAACTGTTTTAAATCCATAGGTAAAGTCTCTGGCTACATCCTGTCCAGAAGAACTCCAAAAAGGAAATGTACTAGCCTGGCCAGATTTCCTACCAGGAGTTGTTGGAAGAGTGAAGATAGATTACAAGAGTATATTTTGTGCTGGTTAGAACTTTATTTCCTAGAACCCTTTTTTTTCTGAACCATATTAAAAGACTCACTTACAAGGTCAAATAATCTATCTTGCAGCCTTTGCCCTACTAACCTTGAATAAGTTATTTTGCTAATTTACAGTTAGAACATTCGTTTCTTCATTCCTTGAATTCCAGGGTTTTGTATATGTTCATTGGAATCTCTGACAGAGATTTATTGCTTCCTGAATTGAGATGGGGAAAGAGTGAAGATGGTTTTGGGTCAGAAAGAAGCTTTTCTTATCTTTTATTCCAGAAATAATTGGATAGTATTAAAATATCTACTGCCTCCTCACCTCTTGTCCTACAGATTCTTTTTCTGTTATATGTTGATGATACTCAAAACCCTTTGAACCAAGCAGGATGCAGCATACATAATACTTCCCAAAGCTTTCTCCTGGATAAACTTATACAGGATGAAGTAATCATATAATAAATTTATTTGTTTCAGCACATAGCTGTGTCTCTTACTGTATGCATATATTTTGTCCACAGACTGTCCGTCTTTACAAGGATCCATACCACATCTGCGGGCCTCTTCTGCTGATTTAAAGCCAGGGTCAAAAGTGAGCCTTTCCTGTGACCCAGGCTTCCAGATAGTGGGAAACTCTGTTCAACACTGCCTTAACCTGGGACAGTGGACACGGCCTTTTCCCCGCTGTGAAAGTGAGTTGTCTCAGTAGGCTGGGAGGAATTAGGAAACCCTACCTTTTGTTTGGATCCTATCACTATTCATGGCCTGTTTATCCCTGCAGTTATGATGTTCTTGAATCCATCCGTGCTGCAATATATAAATATATGTTTAAAGAAAACTCATGTTTTACTGAGGAGGAACTACACTATGATCAGATTCAGCCACCTTTTTCAGTTAGTTTCTAATGCCAGTGGCAGAAATAAGTCTGTTTGAATCAGCAATCTTACACTCTGAACTATCCTCCCAGTAGAACTGGGAGTGTGGAAGATACACAGGAAATGCTAAGAGTATCTCTGTGATTTTTAAGTGTCACTGAGAATATAGCATTTGAAGTAAAAGCTTAGCATTATTATGTTACAGAGTAATTTCTTTAAAGGCTGCAGATATTTCTGTCAGGACTTAGAAGTGCTTCGAGACTTAAAAGATTTCTTAAAAGAAACTGGGACATATACATTCAGGTTGTCAGGGGTCTTTGATTCCTGCTTTCCTGCTCCTCCCTTCTCATCTCCTCTGGTTCTCCTCTGCTGTGACTGCACAAGTGACTGCAGCTGACTGTATTTTTCATTTCAGCAGAATAGTAAATTTTCTCCAGAAGGGTGCACTGCATGATGCCAACATTGATCAGTAGTTTGAGGGAAACTATCAAATTTCTTTAAAACACCTTAAAAATAGTTCGATCTACATTTGATGGAATTTTCATGTCTTCCTCTTTATTCAGCACAAATCCAGAATCTGTGTCCTCTTCTGCCTAAAGAATAGGATTTACCCAAAAGCAAGGCTTGCTAGGCAGGGCGTAAGTTAGCTGGCAGAGACAGCTTTACTCTCTCTTGGTGTGTTATCAGCGACAAGCCACCACAATCCTGTTAGTACTGTCATCTGATTTCTCTGTAATGGGCCAGGCAGTTTTACCTGTTGAGCACAGAGCTCAGACAGGACAAGGTTGACCTGCCACTACCACAAACATGAGTGAATGATGGCCAGACTCGCCCACTGGTTTTTTTCAGTCCATTCCACAAGTACCTGAAAACCAAAAATGAGTTGAAGGTAGCTATTTCCTGTGTAAAGAACTTCAGTGTCTATAGTGGAATGTGTGGTACAGAAAAGATTATTATACTGACTGAATTGGGCTCATTGTAATCACTGCCTTCACCCACCAGGATTTTTTTTCTTCTTACTGCTACCAAAGACCCCTAAAACCACAGGTCCCCATCCCTTGACAGCCTAATCTTTGTAACAGGGTCTTCAGTACTACAGCAAGTACTTATCTTCCATCACCATGGGTTGTAAACACTTCACAGTGTCCTGTGTGGTCCTTGCACAAGGCTGGGGAGCAAGGAGTTGCTAAAATCCATGTACTGACAAAGATGAGCTGCATAGCTGCCAGAATAAGTTCATGTCATCTTGATTGAAATGGAGATGTGCAGAGGCAGTTGTGCCAGAATAAATAGCAACCTCCATCAGGCAGGTACAGTGATGCCTTCTCCTGGCACAGCTGGGACCAGAAGGGCTTATTTACTGTAGTCAAAGTCAAAGTGATGCCCGAGGTTGAATGTGAGGACAATGCCAATCCTTCCATCGTTTATACACTCCCTGGTCTCAGACCAGTATTGTAACCTCGTAGCAGTATTCTGTTAGCTAGGTTTACAATGCTCAGATGCAGTAACCTTGAGCTTTTTTTTCAGTGAAGGGAAATAAGAACCGCCATGGAGGCAAGCTTACTTTTCTTTTTTTTTTTTTCCTTAAAACTCACCAAGGATCATTGATTATCAGGGGAAGTGTCCTGTGACAGAAGGGCATCTGCTCAGGTCTTAGTGACAGATGTCTCCTCTAGAGCTAGCAGAATAGCAGAAGCTGGAGTCCTGCTAAGTCTCTGACAAGTGCCTGCAAAACAAGACCCTCCACTGGACCTGGAACCGATTATCTAACTCACAAAAGGTCTGGGCCCTCTTGTGGACAGAATTCCACATCCGCAGAGAAAAAAGTCCCCAGCAGCAGCTCTCATGTGTAATTCCTCTGAAGCTGATCTATGTCTGCTCTGCTAATATGTGTGCTCTCTTTTCACTCATTTTGCAGGAATCAGCTGTGGAGTGCCTCCACCTTTAGAAAATGGATTTTATTCATCTGAGGACTTTTTTGCTGGCAGTACTGTTACCTATCACTGCAACAATGGCTACTATTTGTTGGGTGACTCCAGGATGTTGTGCCTAGACAATGGGAGCTGGAACAGCATTTCACCATCTTGCCTCGGTGAGATGTGTCATACGTTTGGCTGCATGGGCTGGCGATCCTGCGCTTCTTGCCCTTGCACTTCATGCCCTTGGGATGGGGTGGGATTTCATTCTGAAATAGTGAAGGCTGACCAGAGTATCAGAAATCAAGCTCCAAAATATTCACATTTCCGAAATACCATGCCACAAAATTAAATTCTGGTACCTTCCTCTATCAATCCTCTTCTATGCCCCACATCCTATGCTTAATAAGCCTGAATAGCACTCCCAGCATCTCTCCTTCCAAGTTCATTTAGCCCTGGTGTCCTTGCATCCTCTGTTCCTAACGTGCATTTTGCTGTCCTTCAGCATACTTTCAGTGTTTTCATATTCTCTGACCAGGGTCTTTTGGTTGTTCCACACATGAAGGTTGTAATGTTTAGTATAAAATTAACTTCTGTGGAGACAGTTGATGCTGCACAGGATTTCTGATTTAGCAGAGAGATACAAAATACACTGCATAACACAGTACAAATAAACGTAAGTTGCACTTATCAAATCACAGCAGTTGCAATACACAGTTCATCACAATACCAGTATGTTTCCCATTATCAGTCCTTATAATATCCTCTCCATCATGACACTGGGCATCCCCCCTAGCCGGGAATAAATATGTGGGGTTGATGCCAGCTCAAGCCCATTGCTGGTTGTCTAGGTCTTCTATGCTGTGTTGGCCTGTGCCACATATTCAGATCCGTGCCCCACCCCCTCTCCACTTCACCCCCCATGCTGGTCTGGCTAACTTAAGGAGACATTCACACACTTTTATGAATGTTATGAATGGGAGAAGCACTTAACAGCACCAGCTGATGCACTCAACTGTTGATGGCTGTTTACCTAAAAGAAAAGCTATCTTCCTGTCCCCTTGTGTTGAGTCAGCTTCTTTGTAACAGTACTGGTCAGTTACACCCTGAATTATTCCCTGAGCTTCATGGGCATATCACCTTTGCCTGTCTTCTCTGACCCTTCTTCCATTGTGGGAGTTTCTTGGTCAGTCACATATGCCTGTCAGCAAGCAGTTGCAGCATCCAGAGGGCTAGGACTGCATTTAGGCACACAGTTTGCATAGTTGCCACACCATAACTTCCCAGACAGCTCGGTCTTATATAGACATGCAGCTGCAGGAGCTGAAAGGTTAGACAGACCCGCATTATACTGCGTATTGAGAACTGAATGTGACTGTTTATAGGGCCACATCTCCATCAGATCCCTGTTGGAATCCACTAGCTAGTTGTACCTGGATTGCTGCTGTCTTAGTCATGCCTAACATGGGAGTTGCTGGATAATGACCTGGCAAGATTTGTGTTTGATTTGACTCTTTAATTTTATGTAGGTGTAGCACATAATTTTTTTTTCAGTCAAGATGGGCAAAAGAAAAGCAAACAGTTCTGCTAAAATTCACATTGGAGTAGGACCTGTTTGGTTTCATAGCATCCTGTCTACCGGGACTTCTTCAGAACCTCCAAACAGACTGTCCAGTCTGTTGTTCCTCTCTTTGGTGCTTTGCACCAAAGGCCTAAAGATGAGCAGGCTTAGAACACATGCTGGAAGGCAGTCCAAATAGTTTGATGTCTGTGCAGTGAGAAATGTGATGTTGAGAAAGAAAAGCCTTATGCCCGCCTTCCAGCTTGCATTATCCCTTATAAAGCAGAGTAGACTTAAGGGGAAAAAAAAAAAAAAAAAGTGTCTTTGTTACCCTGACCTTTACCTTTCTGATTCACACTCCAGGCAGGTGCTAACAATGCCTGGTACACATATGCCCTGGGGCATTCCTTTTGCTCTGTTATGGATTTGATTCATAGTGTCCTTCCACTCTTCCTTGCCTTACAGGACATTACAGGAGGAGCAGTCATTCCAGTTCTGCTGTGGTAGCACTTCTCATTCTCCTGATGCTTGGCAACTGTTTTGATTTTAATGTTCAGTTTTCATCCTGCATGTCAGAAAGAAACTCCTTTTCTTTTCAGAACATTGTTGGAATCTTTTCATTCTGCTTAGACTCATTCATCAGTGAAGAATAAACATGCCAATTCAGTAAATTTTCTTGCTTTTTTTAACCACATTGGTTTTCTGCCTGGAAATGGGTGAAGAACTCCAGCTATCTGTCTGCGTGGTGTGCTTAGTTCAACATCTGTCCTGTGGCAGGGCTTTTAAATGAAGTATTGTTATAGCTATCTATCTATCTATCTATCTATCTATCTATCTATCTATCTATCTATCTATCTATCTATCTATCTATCTCTAACAGTCTAGTTTGTATAAAGAATAATCCCTGATGCTAGCATTCTTCAGTTAGAGATTTTGAAATTGTGCCTTTGCAATTTCTGACTCATTGCTTACATACCAAGAACATTTGTACAATTAATTCTTCCAGGATTTGAAAGCATGATATGAAGTATTCTGGACTTAGGGATTTTTTCTGCTGTACAGTACCAAGCTACATGGAGGATAAATCATCAGCTGGCATTTCTAGGCCATACTATCATAAAAATAGTTAATTATAAGAACTAATACATTTTGAAATCACTTTAATTTTTCTGGCAACTGCAAGCATTTTTCATTCGCAGTTCTGAGTGTTTCCCCTCTTGGCTAAGTTTACCTGTCTTAAAAGTGGAGAGCTTCAGATACAGAGGATTTCCAAAGCATTTAATGGAGAAGTCCTCCCTCATAGTGTCATGTCCAAACTAGTAGTAACAGCACGTAAGTTACAATGTCTGGTTTTTTACTACTTGGAAACTAGATAGAATTCATTGAAGTATTGACTGAAGTTTAGTAGGATTTGTCTTTGACTTTCTCACTTTTTACAATACTGTATAGTAAATTATATAGAAAGCATAAATATTAATTTAAATATTAAATATTTTTACCAGTGCATCAAAATTGTGATTGAAGTAAGAGTGATTTTTAATTATACTAATAATTCCTCTTGACAGGTAGTGAGACAGAAATTTAAAGCAGATTTAGAGCCTATTACAAATGCCACCCCAGAGATATCTTTTCTGTGTTTTGTTTCTTTTTTTGTAGATGTTGATGAGTGTGCTGTTGGATCAGACTGCAGTGAGCATGCATCTTGTCTCAACACAAATGGATCCTATGTTTGCACTTGCATCCCTCCTTACACAGGAGATGGTAAAAAATGTGCAGGTATGTGAAAGAAATAGTCTAGCCTTTCCATGGCTTGGTATAGGCCAGTATTCTTCCTCCCTCTGTGAAAAACGGTTCCCAGTAATTGATATCTAGGAAGGAACAGAGCAGACATGCTCTCATCTCCAGGTCATTTTGGCTTGAATAAGGCTGTTATGAAGTGTCTCCTTTTGTTTCTTGAGAGCTCACCTCTCCCTGTGGAGACAGCTGTCATTGTGATTCTGCTCCAAGACATACACAAGTGAAGAATAAAATCCTCCTGCACATGAAGCACATATGCTGAAGACCTGGGAAAGCTGCATGCCACAATGCATACTTCTCAGCAGAGCTATGCTGTGAAGACTTATTTGAATACAGGCATCTGAGTAGGGCTTGAGCTTAAAGGTGACAAGACAGTGGCATAGGTTGGGATAAAAGGTAGCTGAGCTGATTTCATGTCCAGGACTGGACATGCTGGAATGGACTTTCCCTCACAGAGGGCAAAATTACTGCAAGATGTGTTTTCTTCTGACACTGAATGCAAATGTAGTTACAGAGGGTTCTTACATATCGATTAGTTTACTTGCACAATTCGTCAGTGACTGTGACATATACAGAACAGAGAAAAGATATTCAGGCAGTAAACTACTTAAGACTGTTTTCAATGTGTTCTACTTTCCTACTTTCAGAAAATTTCCAAGGATATCTCCTGCAGCTTGTTTATAAAACCTGATACTTAGTTATGTTACTGATAATTTTTCTTTTCCTCCTCAGAACCAATGAAGTGCCATAATCCAGGAAATCCAGAGCATGGCCGTTTACATGGGGACACTTACAGTGTTGGCAGTGAAGTAACATTTTCCTGTGAAGAAGGGTTTCAGCTGACAGGAGTAACTAAACTTACATGCATGGAGTCTGGAGCATGGAGCCACCCAATACCATATTGTGAAGGTGTGGTTCCTGGGGACAATGGACATTGTAATGTGTGTTTTTGGAGAAATAGAAGGGGAAATGTAGTAGTGTAGAATCTTTAGAGACCATGGCAGCTGATGAAATCCTGTCCTAGCAGACCTGGGTCTCAGTGTTGAAGTTTCTGTTGTCTAAAGGGATGTAAGCACCAGCTGATGCTTTTTCAATGGTTGTCCTGTCCATAGTGGTAATCACTTACACAGATTCTCTGAAGTGTCAAAGGTTTTGACTCATCTCTTTGTAATGCAAGCATTAAAAGTGTCTTTCTTCTCCACCCAGCCTCCTATTTTCAAGGAACTTGTGGGAACTCAATGTCTTAAAGATCATTAACTGCATTTCAGTGGATACCAGAGAGGACAGGCTGGTGCACGTACATATAGATGGTACAATTGCAGAAATTGTTTCTGGAACTAGTGAGGTGAAGCACCAGGGTAAAATAAGGCGGTGATGAAGACAATGCCAAAAAGAACATTACTTTGTCTGTAGGGAGCGGGGGATATTGAGTCCTCTTGACAGTCAAGTGTGTGGTTTGTAGAACAGGTCCAACCACCTATTTCCAGTTAGTCCAATTGCTCAGTAAGAGGAAGTCAGATAAAGAGCTGTAGCCAAGAACCCACTGTTACCTGGGCCTTTACACCTCTTCAAACCTATCTAGAGAAAATCATGCAAACCCTGATTTTCTGTTCTTTTTTTTTTGTTTGTGTTGTATCAAACTCTCCTGTGATCCTGTCTTTTTAAAGCTATATCCTGTGGTCCACCGGTTATTCCAGAGAACAGTGCCATTTTGGGCTCAAATTTTACATACCCCAATAAGGTGGTGTACAGGTAGGAAATAAGTGTCTTTGAAGTGCTATATTAATAATTGATTGAGAATCTGGTAATGAATGAGAGTATGGCTGAATTGAGAGAATTGTTGAAATGAAGAAGCAAGATTAAAGTAATGGAAAGACATTTAGTTTTAGCTGTGGCTATTCACTAGCAGAGCTGAATGTTTAATCCAGTACTAGTTCACTATGCCCTGCAGAGAAAGATGGTGTACGCAGGTGTGGATGAAGAGAGAAAAGGGATGGCTGATTACATTGCATAACATGCTCTGTGTTTGACAGCACTTCTTTTTTTCTCAGATGCAATGATGGATACAACTTAGTGGGTGAAAAGGAAATTCTTTGCCTTGCTAATGGTGTTTGGAACCATCCTCCCCCATCTTGTGAACTGGTGACTTGTCCTCGCCCGCAGGATATCAGCAATGGAAAACACACACTCACTGGCACAACCTACCTTTCTTCTGTATCATACACCTGTGACAATGGATACAGGTAAACATAGGAACATTCCTGAGCCAAATGCAAGATGCATGCTTGCCAGAAGTTCTAACTTGTGTCTGAAAGAGACAAAGCTGAAATCATTGCTCAGAAAGATAAAACATTGAAGTAGAATTCAGAAAGACTTATTTGTGTCTTGAAAGTACTACCTTTACTTCATCTTAAATAGGAGCAGTTCAAGGTAATTCAAGATTTGCTATATATATATATACAATGATTTTACTTTATCATCAAGCTCAAAGACATTGTTTTGAATATACAGAAAAAGTAGTTGTCATTATTTTTTACAGTTCTTATTTGTCTTTAAAGATTATCATACCTTTACAGCTTTAGTGCAGACCCAATATTATTTTTGCTATTTTTTTAGGTGAAACAACCTTCTGGAAGTTACTCATTTAGTCCTCGAACTCTTTGTAACAGTTACTTATTCTAGAATTTTATTCTCTTTTATGTTTGTAAGCAATTATGTTATAAACACATTTTTAATATACTGCAATTAAAAAAATAATACAGTACTGGTATATCCAAGGATGTAACCAAGCATGTGGCTTTAAGTGCAAGTTTCTGCCTCTCCTGTTATCTGCTTGTACCTCTAGCAGAGATACTCTGACATAAGCAGTCTCATGTGGACCTGTTTTGGTCTCAATTTTTTCTGCGTTTTCCTGCTGCAAGCATTCCCTTGTCCGGATGCAGGCAGGTAGGTGAGGCGTGCTCATTTGGTAAATCTTTTAACGGTGTAAATGCAATGGGATGCCTAAGCTGCGGTACAATATAGTGTTAAGTCCAATATAGTGTTATGCACAGCTTGGGCTTATCTACAGGCCACTAAATGAGGCAGGTTTTTTTCCAACTTCAATGAGTTTTTTGACCATGGACTTAGGACAAGCAGCAAATAGCACATTATTTGTGACTCCCTTTACCTCTCTAGCATACCTTAGTAACACAAGTCCTCTCTCCTGTGGTCACCACTGCAGGAGAAGCCCTCCCAAACACTGTCCCTCTTATGCATTATTTCAGGACCTAAGCATGGATCCAGCCTCTTCCTCCAAGTACCTCTTAAGTGATTTTTGTCTTAAACATGTTGCACATGTAAGCAGACCCCATTTCCCTGACCGGGGCCTGTGTCATATCTGTAAGGTCTTTACAGGTCAGTGTTGTTCTCTTCCATTAACCCCTGAGCTCATTTCGGTCAACTAAACATGGGGGTCTAATACAATTTGAGACTAAACTGAGGGGAATCAAACGCACCTGGGTAGGGCTCTCAGATATGACATGGGACCTACTGGGAATCCATAGCCAGCTGACATAGCAGCTGAAGTTCAGGGGGTTCACCCAGGGCATCTCACGGTGGTGTTGAATACCTCTGTTTAGACAACCAAGTCACACCTTTTGTTGTTTCCTGAGCTAGGGAGACCAAAAAATACCATAAACTAGGTGTGTGGCTATTTACTCAAGCAAACTGCTTTATGCCCCAAAGGAACTGAATGCCTTTCTGTAAACAAACCTGAACTGGAACATATTCTTCAGTTTTCTGAGTGAAGATAGTGTTTAAGTCCTTGAGTGAATCACGGCTCAGACTGAGCCCTAGTTCGAAATCTCAATATTGGCATGTTGTTGATGGCATACAAGTCCATCTTTGAGCTTAAGTAAATATTTAAGCACCCCATTACATTCGTTTGTGGCTCAAAGATGTGCAAAGCTACAGCAGAAGTTATGCATGTGTCAGTCTGCACAGTGCATTGAGGCCCCACATGAATTCCACCACACCTCTCTTCAAAATAATCAGAAGACCAGCTTTTTTGACAGCATCGGCAGTGCTTTTTCATGAACAAAGTGTGAGATTCTGGCTTTTACTGAAGTCAGTGAGAGACTCCCCTTGGTTTCACTGCGGCCAGGAAGTCAGTGAGGAGCAAAGCATCTGTCTCCCTCTTTATTCCTCACCTGGATTGAAATGGCTGATTTAATAATGATCTTTGTGTCTCAGCCTTCAGGGACCTTCTGTACTCGTCTGTGCATCTTCAGGGACCTGGAACAGCACACCTCCAATTTGCAACATTGTCTCTTGCGGATTCCCTCCTGCCATCAAAGATGCGGTCATCAGTGGAATTAACTTTACTTTTGGAAACACGGTCTCTTACACGTGTAAGGAAGGGTATGTAGTTAGCGCTACTGCACCAACTGTCAGGACAAGTGACACTGCTGTGCTGCTTTGCAGGTCCTTTATAACTGCACACTAATTTGTTTTTATTTCTTCTATCTTAGCTCACTGGCAATTAAATGTCATGGAGGATTTTTTTGCGAGCTATCAAGTTAGTACAGGATATATAGGCATTTAATAAGTCATTTCATGGTAGCCAAACACACTCTGGAAGAGAACAGAGAGGAGTAATTCAATAGCAAGCCCACTCCTTTAGAGATACTACAGAACTCATACTTCTGTGGTAAACTCAATGCCTTGATCATAAAGAATTCACCTATGTCTCTTCAGGCTATAAGAAAGTGGTTTGATGTGTACCAAGAACTAACTGTTCTGGTGTTCTCAATTCTGCTTTGTTAAAACTCTGATTCCTTGTTTATCTAGGTGCATTATTTTTCTTTGAAGAGGTGCATTATTTTTCTTTCATTTTTGTCTATTCAGTGTAGTGACCTTTTCAGAACATTTTTTATCAAAGGTGAGGCTCCATTTTGGTGATGTGGAGCAAAAATATAATCTTGGAAAAACCTATGCATGTCCTTAACTTACAGCCTGTGAGCAGTCCCACTGAATTTCTTGAAACTGTTCTGTCCAAAAGGCAGAGCAGATATGCAGAGCTTTTGTCAGGTCAGACCCTAAGTGACTGGAAGATTTTCTGCTCCTTCCTGATTTAAAAAGGTAGATTCATATGCCAGCACTTCTCTTACAAACTGGCTTTGCAGTATTATTTGAAACATAACTGAAGCAGAGCAGACTTATTCTGTTCTCTTGACTGTGTTATGATTTTAAAAGTTGCTTCTCTTTCCTGTGCAAGCGTTTTGAATGGGACAGAATAGCAGCATTTAAAGAGGGTCACAGCTGTATATGACAGTGAATGTAGTGGATCATATTAAACACTGGCACATAATAGGTTGTTTTTCTTGAGTCCAGTCAGGAACCTTTGAAAATAAATGCTTCAAACAATATAAAGCACTTTTACAGATGTTCCCATCAAAATGTGAACGAGTTTCCAGCCTGAAGCTGAAAAGAGTCACTAGGAACTCTTCAGCAGTTACTGTTACCTTACTGAGAGCATACCACAGAGGTTTCGAAACCAGGGGAAAAGGTAATCACTGGTGCTGTGACTTTACTGTTGCAAAGGCTTTAAGTGAAGTGATGAGCAGCATGGAGTAATGCCTGTCACAGCATCCCAGAGACAGATTAGAGAAATACAACTATACTAACAGTAATCATGTGGTACAATTTCATTGTAAAAGATGTTCTTTTTTTCCTACTTAACATTATTTTTTTTATTAGCTTTTCTAGCAATTTTTACAGTGTTTTTTTAGGAAGAGGTTGTTACAAAAATGCCATGTGCATTATTGGCAACGGCAAGTTGGTTACTCACTAAGGAATTTGTCATTGCTTGTGTGTGAAAATAGATTGATAGGGCTGAAACAGAAACCAAAAAGGCCTCTATCAGCCTTTCATCTCTTTCTTCTCCATTTAGTTCTTTGAGGATTGTTTGGACTGTTGCATCACAGCACTACGTTTGTTAGAGTAGTTTCAACCAAAATGGAAGTTCAGGGATGATAATCAGACAATCAGGAGAGAAGTAATATACACAAGGTGTGTTAGTGTATCCCTCATTGTGACACCTCACCTGTGGACATGAAGGCTTTAAGATTTTCCATTTGAAGTTGATCATAGCTTTTGTAAAGAATCCTGTTCTTCTGGGGTGCTAGCAATCAGGCTTTTACTGCAGGGGCTTCAGGAAACTGTAAGTAGCATTTGAAAATGCTTGTCTTTTTTGACTTCCTATGTGGTTTCCTTATCCACAGTTACACGTTAGTTGGCCCTGCTACTATAGAGTGCTTAGCCAGCGGTGAGTGGAGTGTGAGCCACCAGCAATGCCTGGCAGTATCCTGTGATGAACCACCCCATGTGGAAAATGCATCACCCGAGAGTGGCCACCGCCTCTTTGGTGATATAGCTTATTACTTCTGCTCAGATGGCTACAGCCTGGCTGATAACTCACAGCTGCTTTGCAATGCAGAAGGGAAGTGGGTGCCTCCAGAGGGCAGGGAGATGCCCCACTGCATAGCTGATTTCTGTGAAAAGCCATCCACGGTCTCATACAGCATCCTGGAGTCCATCAGTAAAGCCAGGTTTGCAGCCGGCTCTGTCGTAAGCTTCAAGTGCATGGAAGGTTTTGTTCTGAACACTTCAGCCAAGATCGAGTGCCTTCGAGGGGGCCAGTGGAATCCTTCTCCTTTGAGCATCCAGTGCATCCCTGTTCGCTGCGGAGAGCCTCCCCACATTAGCAATGGCTATGCCAGTGGGGCCAACTACAGCTTCGGAGCAGTGGTGGCTTACAGCTGCAACAAAGGGTTCTACATCAAGGGAGAGAAGAAGCGGACCTGTGAGGCCACTGGCAACTGGAGTGGCAGTTTGCCCACATGCCACCCGGTGTCCTGTGGAGAACCACCGCAGCTAGAGAATGGCTTTATTAAGGTATAAAATGAGTTTTCTCATCTGCCTACTACCATAGCAAACTGAGTATATCTTCACAATTGCTGCTGTTAGGGTTTTCTTTCTTCTGATTTGCTCTCGTGTTAAACTTGAGGAAGCACGTGACTGGATGAAATAAGCAAAGGGAAAAATGGGTGGATTTGCAGCAGAATTGTGTCTGAAAAAACGTGGACACTTCCATGGGATTTTCTATCTTAAAGTGGGTTTTTAGCTAGGAGACTCAAGATTCCATATGACAATCCTTAATGTCTTACTTTTCATTTGTTTGATCCATGGGTGGCTTTTCAGTGCCATCTGGAGATGTTTGAAGTACTAAACCTTGCTCTTTTCACTGCTATGAAAAAAAAAGGATTTGCAATAGGTAAAACACCTGGGCATAATTTCTCTACTTTCAAGGCAAGCACGCTTCTTTACTAAGTCAGAGCTTTCCTTTCCTTATCAAATCACACTGTGACAATGCCTGAAGTTAAAAATCTGCTTGTGGCAGCCCAAACCTGTAACAACTACTTAACCCAAGTTGTGCTTTGATGCACACAAGTAATACACTAGTAAGGAAGATCAAAAACACTGTTGTAAATATTTAACTTTGAATATTTAAAGCATTTTTTATGTGAACATCCCCCCTCCTTCCTTCGATCTATCCACCAGGGAATCTGCATATGCAGATTTGTTGTTGCATCCCAGTTCCTACATGGCCTTCCATCAGTAATAGCAACGATATCTGTTCAGACACCCACACAGATACATCCTTTAAGTAATGTGTATCACTCTGTGTTGTCTTCCATAGGTAGGATCACTTCTCCAGATATTTCTTCCAGTTGGAAACATTTTTAATACCTCAGTCAGAGCTCATCCTGCAACTTTGCTCCTCAGCTGCCTGCTCAAGACCCTGCAGCTGCAAGTGTGGCACTTAAAAATGTCTCCTAGTAGTAGTACATCTGAGGGCTCCACCCTTGATTACATCTGTAAACTAAAGAATCCTAAATATAGGCCATTTCATTGCAGCTTCTCCTGACCCATTTCTTTTCTGTCTCCCTGTCTACTCATCTTTTGGCCTCATGGATCAGGAAGGGGAAAAATGGAGTAAATATTTTCTAGCTTTTACCTTTTAAGCCTTGAAATTTCTGTTTTCTTTTGATGGTACTCTCAGAATTACTGAGAGCATCATTTGAGACAAGACATTCTGTGTCCGGTTTTTTGCGTTTATTCCTTTGCAGACAGCCTTTACTGCTGTCTGGGATTCAGCTAGAAGCTAGACCAAGAGGAGACAAGAAATTGAATCAGCCTCCCATTGACATTTCAGACATGTCCCCATCTTATCTCTTTTGCAGGGAACAACTGGACGCTTCTTTGAGAATCAGGCAAATTATCAGTGTGGTATGGGACATCTTTCAGTTGTCAGAAAATGTTTGTAGAAGTTGGGTTTTTTACTGATTTTATTTTTTTTAACTGT
>WTSP01004017.1:45385-67353 GCA_025331215.1 Actenoides lindsayi
GCTGGGATGGTTCATCTCTGCCATAGCAAGGCTAATATATCCTGGCCATTCTGTATGTCTGGAGATCAAGACTCTGCTCCCTAAGATCAAATCTTGTCTCTCTGTGCAGCAGAAGGTGATAATTGTGTGAGCATGGAAAGAAGGATTTATAACTTATTTCATACAGCTTATAAATAAAATATATATAGTCTTTACTAATAAATCATTTCCCATCTTCTCATGGTGATGTCTTAGTCCTACCCCTTGCATTCTTATCTCTCACCTTTGACCAATTTGCTCACAGTAAGTGTGGGACAGGGGACAAGATCCTTCTTAACTACTGTCATTTTTCTTGGGGACGTCTTGAGATTACCTTCCACTGTACAGAGAGCAAAAGAGACTGCAAATGCAGCCCCTGGCCTGCTCAGGAGAAATATTCTGGATCACTGCTTTTGATTGAACACACCTCATAGTTTACAACACCGTCAGGTACATTTGGGCACATGGTCTCTTAGGTGTCTGCAGCCTGAACTCCAGGAGAGAGGACAGACAAGGAATTGTATAACCATTCTCCGCGGGATACTTCGCAGCATCTTTCTTCCAGTGTTTCTCTTAATGCAGTGTGTGAACAGAGCTGTCAGTGTGTAACAGATAGACAGAATGGCCTTCATTGTCTGCATAAAACCAAAAAGTTTTCTCTTCTCCTAGGAATTACTTGTGGGCCGCATCCCTCAATAGAAAAAGCAGAGGCCATTTCTACAGGAAACACATACAGAAGTAATGTAACCTTTGTGTGCAACCCTGGAAACCATCTTGTTGGGCCCCAGAATATCACATGTCTTGCCAATGGGAGCTGGAGTAAACCCTTGCCACTGTGTGAAGGTAACTGTTCAGTTTCATGGCCTGGCACATTCCAGTCTGGGAAAAGTAAAAGTTCCTCTCTTATGCATGTGTATCGTATGATCCAGAGATTGAGCTGCTTTCAGGGAACAATTCTGTACTGTGCATTAAAAATGGCACCTGAAAAATTAAATGTATCTCAAGGAGCACTGCATGTTACCAAGCCAGAGAGAGCTTAGACATCAGTTTTCCTAAGGTTTTAATGTGCAGTTTAACAAGCTTGCCATCTCATAAAATCAACCCCCTAAAAAAAGGTGATGGACTGCAAGGACAAATTACTTTTCTCCCAGTAGCTTTCTGTAGTCAATTATTAAGTTGATACTCTTTTTCTGAACTTTGGGCCCAAAGGACAGTGTCGACATCTCAGCCTTTGAACCTTCACACTCCTTACATGAACAAACAACGGTGAATGCAAAATGTGTACTATTTTGCTAATCACTGCTTTCAGGTGCTCCCTCAGTAGGTTCTGTTGCTCATGACACAAAGCAGAATGAGTCCCAAGCAAGAACTGCCAGTGTCAGATGGAGTGGGCAATAATGGGTGGAAACAAGGTTATCGGGAGAAAAAGAAAACAAAACCTTAAGATCTCAAGTTTGAACTGCCAGCCAGTACTGTTGGATGACTCTGTTCAAAACGTAAAGTATATATATAAGCTTACTCAAGTGCATTATCATTAACTCTTAAGTATGAGTGTTCTCCGTTCCTGGCCTCTTTGCCATGAAAATACAAAATCTGAGCTTCACACTTTTTCTTCCCTCTCAGAAACACACTAGTTCATTTCTTTCCCATCACACTTCCTTTCAGGCTGTTCTTTCCCCTGCTGCATGTACCTCAGGTCTCCCAAGCTAGACCCTAGACCCAGTGTCCTACTTACTTTTTGTAGTTGCTCCTGGCATTCTCACACGGAGCTGGCATACTGAAGTCTCCACACCCAGCTGCACTCATAAAGATTCAGAGGGGACCAGTATGCTGTGACAGCTTCACCAAAGTAAGACAGATAGTGATCTTCCACTTAAGGCAAGTGTTAGGTTCCTGTCACCAGAGCCATGAAAACTGCGTGAAGGCTAGGGACCATCAGATGCAGTCTTGGACAACCACACAATGCACAGATCACTGTGCAGTACAGTGCCCTAATGCTTTGCAGATCTTATGGTAGCAGTCTAGAAAGTTCATATGGGACATCCACATAAGACTGGAGGTCCCTGGTATCTAACCCTGCATCTGAGAAAAGTCAAACACTAGCAATGCTAAACACATGTCAAGAACACAGTCTTGAACAAGCTTGACTTACAGTCACTTCCCAAACTCCTGTCTTCCTTTTGCCTGATGGCCTTGCATCTGTCTGATAGTTTAATCTTCGGGCATCCCATTACACAGACTACCTAGGAAAATCAAATGGAAAGTGGAAAACAGAACAGAGTGTCTGGTCTAGCAGTGGTAATCAAGCTTGGACTATCTGTTTGCCAGCTTCAGAAACAACAGCTGAGTATCTTGAGGGGAGCGATTAGTTAAGTGTTGGCATCTTGCACATCCTGCAGCTCATCTGGTATTACATGACAGGTGAAAAGGAAGGTACAAAGGGCTGTGAGTTTCTGGGGTATCTCTCAGTGGCAAGAAACAACTACTTCCATGACCCGCTGACCCCAGTAGGATGTAACAAATGTGTCCTCTCCTTGCCAGCACTGCCACATTTTGCTGACCTGAAAATGTGGCTGTTGCTTTTCTCCAGCACTGGGAGGAGCTCCTTCCCTAGCATGACTACATTTTCTGCCCAGGGCTACTGAACTCTCCCTCAAATGCTCTTCATGATTTACTAGTCTGTGGCTGCTACTTTAAACATGTTATGTGAGTAATTCCAGGATTGTTGGAAGTCCAGGTCTAATATCAAGCTGAAATAATGAGAGCTCTTTCTTTGCAGAGACCAGATGCAAAGTTCCAGTTTCCTTGCTGAATGGGCAGGCAATTTATGAAAACAACACAGTTGGCAGTACAATAGCATATTTCTGCGAGAGGGGATACAGCTTAGAAGGGGAACCTGCGTCAGAGTGCACAAGAGATGGAAGATGGAGTAATCCCTTGCCTCTCTGTAAACGTGTGTGTTTGCTTTGTAATGAAAAAGTGGTCTTGATTTGTAAGCACTGAAGGCTAGGCTGCTCTTCGTTTAAACTGACAGTAAAGGAGAGCAGCTTCTCCAGATCTTTGTGGAAATGTACTTTAATTTTCTTCTGAAGTGGTCATGAGCAGAATTTGTCACTTGTGGTTTAAAAAATTGGTTTGGCCAACATTGGGAGATTTCTTGGTGTGCATCCCATTTTTACAGAGGCTCCAAGGGAGCAGTTACTGAGACATATTAAAGCATTAACTTGCCTGAGTGTATTTTTGTGACAGTAAAAGAACAAGATGTGTTCTGCATAGCTCTGTTTAGTTGGAAAACTGACATAAAATGGAGTCAGTTGCAGTCAGCCACTTGATATATGAGGAGCAGATGAGAGAAAATTTTGGATGAGAAGGCAAAAGGGAGACTTTATTGTTGTCCACAATTGACTTTTGGGAGAGTGTAAGGAAAAAAGAGCCAGACTCCTCTCAAAAGTGCCCAGCGGTAGGATGAGAGGCAAAGGACAAAAGTTACAACAAAGAAAATTCTAATTAAGTATTTGAAGAAACTTTTCACCATCACAGCTATCAAACAGAGGAACAGTGGCCTGGAGAGAATATGAAATATCCATACTTCACAATACTCAAATTCAGCTGGTCACATCCAAAAGCAACCTAGATGGGCCTGCTTTGAGAAGGAGGTTGGACTTAATGGCTGTATAAATTATTCTGTGAAATATCACACACGTGCACTGTTTACACACACCCACAATAGCCTTCCTCGTTGCTGTGTATGTCTGTAACTAATTTTAAGACCTATTGTAGTCTTAGAGTGGTTAACTCAGACATATAATTTTTGTATTACAAACAACTTACAGGATTTTAATTTCAAGAAACTGTCATCAGTCTCTTCTGTACACAGAATCCAACCTTTTCCACATTCATGATGATATCAATAGACCATGCAAAGATAGCTCAGCAAGCTTACAGCCAGCAATAAATAAGATCACAGAAACGCTAAACTGTAATGAATGTTATTGTAAGTCTCTCTTCAAACACCTGGATTTTTGCTGCTCTTTGTCAATCCAGCCCCTCAGAATAAGAAGTAGGATAGATCTGGCTCGTTTTATACTAAGTCTATAGTAAACAGGAAAGACGAGAGAATGATTTGATAGTAACAAGTAGGATATTCTCTACTTATATTCTCTAGTATTATTACTTAATGACCCAAATCTCATAACTTTACACCAAATTACAAATTGGACTTATGTGCAGCACACATTTCTATGGCTTTTCATGTGATTTGATTTTGAAATTTGCAGAAACTATTCTAAAACATTCTCTTCCATCGTTCCATCCTTTTTTTTTTCTCCCTTCTTTTCCCTTACTCCTTTTCTTTGAACAGCAAACCCTTGTCCTGTGCCTTTCGTAATCCCAGAGAATGCCCTTCTGTCTGAGGTGGATTTTTATGTTGGTCAGAATGTATCCATCAGGTGCAGGGAAGGCTACCAGCTGAAAGGGCAGTCTGTGATCACCTGTAATGCTGATGAGACCTGGACTCCAGCGACAGCTAAGTGTGAAAGTAAGTACAGGAGTTACAGTTTCATAGGGGTTTGGTACTTCCCAGAGGGGTGGTGACCACAGCTGTGTGACACAGGAGCAGACAGCAGGAGCTGACAGCACAGATGTGTCAGCAGAGCTCTCCACCTAGATGCAGTTCTTCTGAAAGAAGAGAGCTTCTGTCCGCTATTGCCATTTGGAGAGGTGGTTTGCTCCAAGAGATGCAGGCACATAAAGATGACATAAGAAGCTCTACAGAAGAGCTATTTGTTCTTCCTTTCTAGCAGAGTTGTGTTCTTTAAAAGGATCCAGAATATGTCTGTGTGGGTTGATGATACAAGAGCATCCCACTATCTACTAGAGCCTACTCAATTTCTTCTCAATTTACCTTTTGCAAGCACTGGAGCTGGGATTGATTGTTGGATACCCTAAATATCCTGAGAATGATTCCTGTAAGATTACAAATTATGAAACGAGGGTTTCAGGGAGACATGGTGACTTTTATTGTATTTATTGACACTGACAGAAAGCATAGTGTCCTTTTGCAGACATCTCTGGAAACTTTTTGGCCTCTTGCAAGCAATATTGTTTAGTTTATACAATGACATCACCTCATCCTACAAGCCAGTCTCATGTATATCCTGGGACCATCTGAAAGTTTCTGGTCTATATGGTGGATATAGCCATTGTTGCTTTATCTAAAATTGCAGTTCGTGTCCATCTTCCTGCTCACTGGGTGTACCTTCGGCTTCTCCCTGTGATTGTCTGCACCATGAAGAAATCCTACTTACTGATTGTCCATCAGAGGTGTCTCCCTGGCACCTTCCAAGTCCTTTGTGCATAGCACTGTGTCCAGGGTTAGAAACTGCATCATGTAGGTATTGCAGCTCACCAGCCTCTGGGGGATTTCTTTTGTTTTAGAGATATCTTGCGCCCCCCCGGCTCATACAGAGAATGCTCTGATTCGTGGTAGCTTCTATCAGTATGGAGACATGGTCACGTATTCGTGCTACAGTGGGTACAGGCTGGAGGGGCCTCTGCGGAGTATTTGCCTAGAAAATGGAACATGGACAACACCACCTACCTGCAAAGGTAAGGGTTTTTTTTTAAACAGAAGCATATCTTAACTTGCTGTAAGCACAGAGGCGTCATCCTAGCTGCAGTAAAAATGCGAGTGAATCTTTTGGTCTTTTCAGTGCAGCCATGGTTTCATCAAGGTCATTTAAAATACAGGCAGGATGTTGCTTTATTTCTGAGTGAAAAAGAGGGCTTCCACAATTTTTCCCTCTAGTCCTTGCTAATATTACAGTTTCTTTTGCTGCCGTGTTGTATCCCACACCTAAGATCCTCCCTCTTCACATGATTTGTGAAAAAGTGACAGAATCAGTCATTTTTCTGACATGCTGAGCTGTTTCAGAAAATCGCTGCTAGTCAGTTTTTCACAGTCAAAGATCAGGCACTGCAGAAAACAAAACTTAAGAGGTCCAATGAGTGCTTAGTCTTACATTGTGTTTAGAGCTTGGCAGCTCCTGCAAATTGTGTTGCAATAAAATATGTAAGGATCGGTTGATAAAGTTCACTAAATAATACACAGTAAGTATTGTAGAAAATTCATGTTTTTAACAAAATACCAAAGATAAAGGCTAGCCTTGCCACCCTTGGCATACCAGAAGGAAAATGTCACTTTGTAGTTTGCTGAGCTAAAAAATTCCCTTGTTTAAATTACAGAACAAACTCTTCTATACAGAAGATTCAAATAAATTAAAAGTTTTGAACAGAAAATGGGGGAAATCAACTAAACTGTTTATAAAAACATATTTTAAAACAGTTTTTAAAACAGATAGAAACATCTTCAAGCAATAACTTAAAACCAAGTATGAAGCATATCAGAAGGATTCCAGGGTCACAGGGCTTTGATGTAAGAAAGGTTGTCGTATGCCATTTCTGTATCAGAGGTTTGACTAACCTTCTGCTTCCATGTAGCTGTAGAACAATGAGTTAGCTGCACCCCGAAGTCTTATCTCAGACGGTGTAACCATAGTACAAATTCAACCTTGGCTATTTTGCTTAGAAATGTGAGTATTTAAAGCAAAAAAACTTAGCATTCATCAGTGGCCAGTCACAAACAGACCCATTCCCTAAACTCAAGAACTTGACAGAAGAGCAAAGGTGCCAGAATGCTCATCTGGGAGCACTGGAACTATCATCAAAGTTGTCAGGTCTGTCTCTCCTCCTGTAATCTCAGCTCCTTCTGTCAATAGAAGCAACAATAATTCTTCCTTGTCAGTTTTCTGTTTAGGTCAGAAGCCTTTTGGAGACAGAGGATTCTGTACTGTGCTAAGCCTGACTAATCAGGATCTCCTCGACAGTTTTTTAATGTGAATTCTGACAACAAACTATAATGAATATTAAGAGCTAGACAAGCTAAGTCACCCTAACCCTGTGAAAGGAGGGACTCTTAAAATTCTGTATCTGATAGTTACAACTGCCTTGCCTAAAAATCAGGGATTAGTGGATCATTTTGTGGATACCCAGAGTCAAAGAAGTGGGCTGAAAATTTCAGGAATAGAGAAGTTGCTCCTGAAAAACAAGTTTCTCCTCATTTTGTGACCTTGGCATTTTGACATTGCCATGAAGAATCACCTTGTCAAGTAGCCAGGTAGAGAAAATTTACACTAAGAGCACCTGAGTTACTTGTTACTTCAGATTTCAAAAGGTATCCAAAGTCCTTTCAGAAAGTTATACCTGCAAAGCTACCACACCTCTCTGAAAAGCTTGCCAAGTGTCTCATCATTTCTTTCTAAACTGTTATGGCTACAGAATTCAGCAGATCTTTGCATAATAGCTACTCTACGTAAGCTGCAATTCATTAGCAAAATTATTTGGATATTATCTCTTCAGATCGTAACACTTTGAGTTCTTCAGTGCGCCTTCAATATCCCCAGCTTTACTTTTTATTCTTATTTAATATTTATTAGTTACACAGAACCCTACTTTGTGCCAAGGGCTGCAGTTTTCTGCTAAGGAAGGTTCTTGACACTGTTTATTAGCAACCTGGACGGGCTGGTCTGGAAAGCACTGTCAAACATGTGTCCTGCTTGCAACACCATGGAGCCTACTGAATAAGCTGTTCAGAGGAATAAGTATTATGGAAAATTATTTCAAAACACAAATGATAAGGTGGACAGTTGATCAGGTTGTAGTACAGGAAAACAAAGCAGAATAACCTGCCTCTTCGTGTATTAAGGGAGAGGAATAACAATTCCCACCCCTCTTTTCACCTAGAAGGGGAAGTAAAAAGGACTAAAGATGTTTCTGAGAGAACTGACCTGTGTTTTCATGATACATGTCAAAATAATCTTTCAAAACTGCTTTATAATTCATTTGAGGGATTTGCGTAACAAAAGGCCAACAGGACGCAAGCCTTTGTGGTCTACAACAGAAGCAACATGAAAGCGGTCTTTGTAATGACTCATGCTGCATTTCTTGGTTTTGGCTCTGGGTTGATTATTAATGTGTCCTAAGCCTGCTTGAAACGTTCTGTCCTGGTTGAACAGGTTAGTTAACATAAGTATTATAATTAAAAAGCAGACTTTGTTGGCTTCATTGGGAGAGCTCTCACCACAGCTGCACTCGCCTGAATCACTGCTGGTTAGAAGTTGTAGGCCAGATTCTGATCTGAGTTTCAGAGGTGAGAAGTATTAGCCTGTATCTGCCAATTGTAAACACTTGCAGGAATCAGCAGGCTGCACGAATGTACATGGCTTGTCTGACTCCCATTTTTTTCTCTCTGAAGTGCTGTAAATTATGTGTTGTCTACATGCCCTCTGCCCACATCTTTCTGCCTGGGAAACATGTGGAGCTACCTGACCAAAAATTTCATCAACAAGCAAGAGCATTATGAGAAGGGAGATGAGGCATGGAGGAAATGGTTCACTTGCAACCACAGGAAAGCTTTTTGGCAAAGCCGAGAACAGATATCAGAATGATTTTTTTTTCCCCTTCTTCCCCATGTTTGTCTTGCAGCAGTGTAATGCCTTTGAGTACTGTGGAAATAGCAGTCAGGTATGGATTTTCAAAGGGATCTCAAATATTAGGATTGATATCGTGGATGTGAAATCTGCTACCACTAACTGAAGTCATAGTTAATGGTTCCCATTCTCCCCCCAGCACATCACGACTGCATTTGCCTTACTTGTTTTCACAATTGCAGAAAAAGAGAATGAGATCCCAGCTTAACTTTCTGCCCCAAGTCTTTCTCTAGTCTTGTCTGTCAAGTGAAGAATAATCCCCACAGCTACAGACACAGAGTCTCTGCCTGCCTAAATTGGTGTATAACAAGTGCACACCTAGAAATGGTACTGTCTTACTCATTCAGTTTCACAACCAGAGCCTGGGCAGAAATCCAGAAAAAGCCTATCTCTGCCTGAGATCCTGGATTGCTGAGTGGTCAAATTTGGGATGCTGTTGCCATCCAAAGCGATTTCTGTAACTCGGGAACTAGACGCATCTTCTCCACTAAGAGAGAAAAAATACATTTCACAGACTATTTTTCATGGGCTTTGAGTTTCACGTGAGGTGTACACAAACTTTTTACCTCCTATCCCATCATACATTTATGGGATATCTTTTAAGTGGTGTGGATCACGTAGAGCTTTAAATGTTTTTTGATTCAACTTTCATAATTTTTCTTTCCACAAAGGAACTACTCCGCTTTAGTCAACACCCAGAAACAGACTGTCTGTGTAGTCATAGATATCTTTACAACAAAAAATGTTCAAAATAATATTGCAACTTCTGTGAACTTGCCAGGGCCTAAGATCTCTTTCCATTCTCATTATCAGCTGACATTTGATGGGAAGGCTCTTGAGACTGAAAAATAAAATGGCAAAAGCTTTGGCCTCATTTCAACAGACTCCAGGCTGTAGCTTGCAGCTTGACATGGCAAGTGACTCGAGTTTGGGTCTATCAGAGGCAGATTTGCATTTTTTCTGGTGTGGAGCTCAGGTCTGAACAGTGTTTCAGTGTGCTAAAGCAATGTTTGTATTTAATACTAACATTGAACAAGACCTGAAACACTCAAAGCCTAAACTCGTATTTTGCTCACCTAGTAAGTAATTAAAGATAGGATGCAATTAACAGTTCAGGATTAGTTTCCTGAGGTTATTCTGTGTTCATAACTACCACTAATTAGAACTTAGTCTGATTACTTATTTGTTCTCTAGTATTGTCTGAAAGCCACCATTTTTGGTCTTCTGTATGTAGTATGTACACCAACATGACAAGGATTGTACTTATTCTGATGGTCTGTACATCTAACGTGTTTGTACTCATCTTGCCACCCAATTTTGTAAAGTAGTCCCGCTTTCCCTGGATGTATTAGCCAAAATATAGTGTAATGTCATAAAAAGGATGAAGTCCAAACCCTGTCCAGACCAGGCAACATTTTGGACTAGCATGATAGAGTCTACTTCATATTCCTCGCTTTGACGATCAGGTGTTTAGTAACAGGTGTACAAGCCAAGAAGCACCAGTCAGCATGAATGCTGAGTGAGGTTTATAATCACACTTCGGTTTCCACAGGTAAACACTTCACTGTGCTGCTGCTGCACCCTTAGTCACTTCTAATTACACTGGATGGTAGTGCAATAAAAATAACTTGTTCTACCAGTGCTTAATCTTCTTTTCGGCAAATCCTAAATAATGCCAGACAACATTATCTTGGTGTCTCATACCAAGGTTAGAAGAAATCTTGATTTTATTTCAGAGTTAATTTAGAAGAAGAAGGGGGGTGGGGGGGGACACAAAGGGAAGTAATAGCTTTTGTTTGGGGTAGGTTTTTTGTTTAGTTTGGTTTTGGAAAAAGGCTGGCAAAAAGCAGAGGCAGCATAGCATCACCCTTGGAACATTGTCCACGTAATTCACCTAACTATGCTAAAATGTCAGTTTTCATTCTTGTCATGGACAGTTTTTCATTGTCTTAATGGTTCTGACATTCTTGCTCACAGTACCTAGGCAGACACACAGAGCCAGAAAATGATGTAGCCCTTGAAATCAAAGTCAAGTTATATTTCTGAACTTCACTACATTTGTTTACTCTGCTCTAAACTTTACAACTGCAAAGACCTGTGCAAGGTGCTGCATTACTAAGCTTCTAATCAACCATCTTGAGTTTGTCATGAAATTGTATTGTTTTCAGCTGTCTGTCGGTTCCCGTGTCAGAATGGTGGTGTCTGTGAGCGACCAAATGCCTGCTCATGTCCAGATGGTTGGATGGGTCGTCTCTGTGAAGAGCGTATGTATATCATCCCTAAGTGTAATTTTAAGCATGTTGTAGGTAAGACAAGTGAATTTACTGCAGTGAACCAGGTGGGAAAATTAAAGGCATAAGAGCCAGAAGCATAGAAATCATTACTTTAGTCTCCGTGACAAATTAAGAGAGAACAGAAAGGACCAACTAACTGATTGCTCATTTTTAGGCAAATGACAGTTCCCTGACATCTCCAAACCAAAAGCAGCACCTTTTTAATTGATGCAGTTTTGTTTGTGGGTGCTCTTTCACTGTGGTTGAAGAACAGTCTGCTTCAGTTCTTGAAAGTCTGTTTCTCATAGCAATATATGATAGTTTTGGGGAGAGAACAGGGGTTAGAACAGAAATGTGAGTGTTCCGCTGGTGGATGCATTTGGTTTTTTGATTTTCTTTTTCAATCAGTCTATCATTATGACCCTGAAAAATTCATATTCAAATAATAAAACTGTATCACCTTTTCCATGCCGTGCTTGACCTGAGTACCTGTACCACACAAATTTTAGACTGGCATTTCTTGGCCTTGAGCTCTGAATACTTAGCGAACTGGATCTGTTCTCGTTGAAAAGAGCCAAATCTGACACTTGGGTGTGCCAGAGATTCCCTGAGTGACACTGGGGATGCCAGTTTTTGCCACATTTTCCATTTTCTTTGTGATGATCTTAGCACAAGAAATTTGGGAGGGCTAACCCTTTCATGCTGGCAAAGCTGCTGTATGACAAAACTTACTACTTCACACATAGTCAGGCATGACTCTATGTGGATAGAAAAGGAAAGTATCCTTACTGTATTTAGTACTCAGTATGGCCCTGACATAAAGCTGTTGTGTGGTCAGCCTGCAGCTGGGTTTACATGGAGACCTGCAAAAAGATGGGACACTTCCTCCTGTAGTTCACAGAGAGAAATGTGATTCAAGCATTTTGATAGGTAGATTTGTCACATCTTAACATGTTCCTCTGAATCTACCTCTGCAGCTTTCAAGTCTTCTCTGTGGCAGTGTCTTGTTCGACATGGCACAGTTTAGCTCTAGATATAGAATGAGGAGAAGACATTTAGCAAGTTTTGTCCTTCTGCATTTACAGAAGCCAGCTATGTGGTGCATTCGCACAGCCCCTCTTTCGCTGTCTCTGTATCTGTCAGTACCACCGTAGTCAGACACTTAAACTCAGCCCCGTGTGTTTCACAGTTTCAGCAGAAGAGGACTGAACCCTGTGTCTGGCAGAATTGTGTTTGGTATGCCACAATTGATTTCCTTGCCTTACCATTAGTAATGATATTTAATGCATTCTTCAGGACCAGAGAACAAATTTTATACCCCCAGTCGTTTTAATCTGTCAACCCAATTCAGGGCCTGTTTTCCTGTATGGGGAAATGAACAGGCAGCTGACTAACCAGATCACACATCATGCAGATACAGGCACTAACTCTCTTAGGGTATTTTTTCTTTACTTCAGCATAGGTAGTGAGGAGTACTTAATTCAGTTACAGTAGTGGAGATGGTAGTTTTGTGAAGGTACTTCAGTCATGAACAGTGTGCACGCTGGACACTCCTGCAGATCTGCCCACAGGAGCAGTATAGCTTGATTGATGCTTAGTCCAGAGGCCAGCAGATGCTTGGTGTCTGCTTTGTTTCTTTCCCAAAGCTTCCAGCCCAAGTCAACCTGTTGCAGTCACAATGCCTTGTATCAAAGTTGTCTTTCCATGGGGAATTTGTGGTGTCACCTGTCTCAGCATGTTTTCACTGGTCCAGACCAAGTGCTTTTCTATGAGCAGTGCATAGATTAACATGTTTTGGATGTTATATTGTGGGACCCCAGGGTATCCGCAATCAATCCAGTTGTTTGTAATTAAAGTACAAATGGATTTCTTTAGCCACAATCACAGAAGTGGGCAATGTCTGTGTATATGACATGTGAGAAACAAGTAAACAGCCCTGCTTATTTCCAGTGAGTGCAGGCATCTGAAGGACTCCCACAGTTGCTCCAGTCTGTCCATTTGTTTGTCATTATTCCTTCTCATTTCTGGCTAGTCTCATTTGCTGCTCATGCCTTGTGGGTAGATCCTGCTTAACTCTACAGATACTGCAGGCAAACAGTTTGAGGAGCAATAGAATTTCTAATTAAATATACATTCTTTCCTTGCATGCTTTATTCTTTGCTTTCATGGGAGATAGTTCTTTTCACTGGTTATCTTCTCATCTCCTTAGCAATATGCATTCTGCCATGTCTTAATGGAGGTCGCTGTGTGGCCCCTTACCAGTGTGACTGCCTCCCTGGATGGACTGGATCGCGATGCCATACAGGTAAAACTCCTTCCACCTCCATTTTTTTCTCACTTTCTGACTCTACTATCAGTATCTAGCACATTTCACTAAGGACTCTGAAGAACTACTGAGCTTCTAACATGAAAACTGAGGCCTGCAATAATATTCCTGGAGGATTTGCTGTCCCCAGCTGCAAACTACTTTCAGAAGAGTCCCTGATGAGTCTTTAAAATCATCAGAAAATTTTGCTCCCAGGAATGACAGACAGCATTCAAATGAGTGCTCTCTGCATAAAGCACTGCAGAAAAGAGAGGATTTTCAAATAGAAGAGTTTAATGGATACATGGTACCTATGTAAGGTACCATGTACATGGTATGTGGGTGCCTTACATTAGGTACCATCTAAGTTCTCTGAACAAATATAACGTGTGCTGCATTTTATTAAATCTCTTACTTGCACCTCACCAAGGCTAAAGGGCACACAGCACACCAAAACAGTGAAGGGAGCGTTTCAAGCCCCCAGGCCTGTGTCCTGGCAAGTCAGCTTCTGTCTGATGAGACTCATTTGCAGTTAGGGGTAATACTTGAACAGAAGTTTGAGATACATGGTTCCACATGAAGACTAAACAAATGTCAGTTTTTGAAAGGCCTGTCCCTGTGGAAATAGCCAGTAAAGCTCATAGCAGTTGAGTGGTTGTTGAAATGTCTTTCAATGATTATTAAATCTCAATCACTAATAAAACTTGACTTTTTCTAAAAACTATTTTACGCTTTGTTCACTGTATTTTTATTGTCCAGGTGCACCTTAACTGATTGTTAACAGGGCCTTAACATGAAAGCCTGGTATTGTTGTCCTGCAAGACTTTGCAATGACTGATTGGGTGAACTGGAGGAGGAATACGTGCTTTTATCAATGAATATTCATATTGTTTTTTCAGATTCTAAGAATAGTGAGTCTAGGAGATAAGCTGTGTAACACTCTGCAAAATCAACCATCCTTCAGCAAATTGAAATTTCAGAGTGGACATTTTAACTCAGAACTACTGTCTTTTGAAGAAACATTTGCCTAGTACATATTGCATCATTTCCTCTTGTATATCACAAACTTGGCAGCTCTAACAGCATAGGCGGTTGCGGATGGGTGGCTTTTTCACTTTTGGGCCAGCAACTCAAATCTGTTCAGGCTGAGTTCCTTTTTGCTAGCTAAAAAAACCTCTTAGTGAGCAACTGCATCTGTGCCAAAGCCCATTCATAAAATCTCATGATCATTCCTTATGAACTTATTAATCAATTCTCATTTTACTTACTGCTCATGACCTTTTGCCATGACAGAGCAAAGTGAAATGAGAAATATTTGGATTAACTGCTGCTCTCACAGGAATAATTATGTGCATATAGTGGGACCTGAAGATATTAGTGGGAGCTAAAGATATTTCATTCATATGCTTCATTCCAGAATCAGAAGTCATTTTCAACATGACAAACTTAGTACATTTAATTGCACAGGGATGGTTCATCTCTGTGACCTCCTGCCATTGTTTGTTGGTGTTTGGGCCAGAGGAATTGGAGTAGTGTATTTCCATCTCCTTTCACATTCCTGTGATTACTCATTTCCATTTCCTGTAATTCCATTTTAATCAGTGTTTCCTGATGCATAGTCCCAGCATTTGTCCTCCCTGGTGTCTTTAGGTCTGTTGTCTAGAAATGGCATTATCTGCGTAAAAGACTTGACATCTTTCAGCTTTCCTGCGATAAATCTATTTGCATTTGAAGGGCCTCATTAAATGAGTCTCTAAATCTGTTCTATGAATTGTATGGTGCTTTATATTCCAGTATCAAAATTGATATGAAAACTTGAAGGTTTGACTTTTGTTTGGTTACTTGATATCCTTGGGTTGGTCACACAAAAGCAGCATTTCACAGACAGCCTAGCATGACTCTATCAGGCAGGCTAGTGTTTGTTCTCTCAGTCATATGTCCTTTACCACCTAGTCATATCTCCTATGGCTGTCCAAGGTCTTTCATGAACTTAGTGTCATTCTCTGCTTCCTTTCCTTGTCTTCATAGAGGTGCCATTGTGTGAAGTCTTGCTCCTTGCCTGTTGCTGATCTGTAAATGACGTTCTGACCTTTAACTTCCTCTGTGTATGCCTCCTCTCTCTATACTTTTTTACCATGGCTGCATCTGGAATGTTGTGTCCAGTTCTGGGCCCCTCAGTCCAAGAAGGACAGGGAACTGCTCGAAAGAGTCCAGTGCAGAGCCAGAAAGGTGGTTAAGGGAGTGGAGCATCTCCCTTAGGAGGAAAGGCTGAGGGAGCTGGGTCTGTTTAGCTTGGAGGAGACTGAGGAGTGACCTCATTAAAAGTTATAAATATGTAGAGGGTGAGTGTCAGGAGGAAGGAGCCAGGCTCTTCTCAGTCTCAACCAATGATAGGACAAGCGGCAATGGGTACAAGCTGGAACATAGGAAGTTCCACATAAATATGAGAAAAAAATTCTTCACAGTGAGGTTCACAGAGCACTGGAACAGGCTGCCCAGAGAGGTTGTGGAGTCTCCTTCTCTGGAGACATTCAAAATCCGCCTGGATGCGTTCCTGTGTGACCTGATCTAAGTGATCCTGCTCTGGCAGGGGGGTTGGACTGGATGATCTTTCATGGTCCCTTCCAACCCCTAACATTCTCTGATTCTGTGATGTCTGGTGTCTGCTTGTCCTGGCTGCTGTTTAGCCTTCACAGTCCTTTCAAATAAACATTCATGTTTTCTTCCTAGAAATAAAGCCTATTCAGAAGAACCTTCTGACTCTTCTGAGTTCCTCCTCCTGTTTCCACCTGCATTCCTTCTTTTTGTCTCAGTTTGAGGCAAAAAGAACAGAATTGCAGCTCAACCACTGCAGCAGATAGCAAAAGCAGTAGAGAGGGTCAAATCCCATTCATCAGAGATGTGCTTCTAAGGATGCTGTTTCCAGAGCAAACCATCTTTTACAAGATACTTACAGCTGATGTTTAGATATTAGCCTGTTCTTAACAAAATAATGCAGGCTGGATTTTCAGTGCCCAGTTCCTTAATCAGCTTCTTGTAGGCATGCTTATTAATGCAGCTCTGTGTGTGTGTATCTTTGTATGCAGCTGTTTGCCAGTTGCCTTGCTTAAATGGTGGGAAGTGCATACGACCAAATCGGTGCTATTGTCCCTCATCATGGACTGGACACGACTGCTCTAGGTAAGTGTTGTTGAGCACTGTCCCATAGCTAGGCTGAATCACACTCTAGTGAATTCTAAATCTGAAGAATGTGCAATTAATTTTGCACATTTTGAGCATCTCTAGATCCTGTAAATCAGTCGTCATTGGATGGCTCATGATTTATGGGCAATTTGGAAAGATCTTGGAGAGTACTCTGCAAAACAATTCTAGAAAATTCAGGAAGTGGTACATTTACGTGTAAGCAGACAGGCAAACCTGCAAAATTTAGCCTTATTTTTAATGGTGTAAATGGAAATTTTGTTGTCATGTAATACAGAATGTTCTTCAGGAAATTTCGGTGACCTACTGTGTGCAAGTGTTCATTTTGAACTGTATATACCTTATCTGGTTCCAGGTTCAGGACTAGGGTCATGCAAGAGATGCTATTCCTACACCTAGTGTTGAGTGGTGTATTCAACACAGTGCCTCTGAGTCAAGTCCCAGTTTAAATCACCTGACAGTGCAGTCCCTGTATCAAGAGCCCCAGGGCCTGGGCTTAGATCTGGGTCACATGTGCTCTCTTTTAGAGAGTTTTACCAGTGGTTGTGTTTCAATTTGCTGATTCATTTCTAATGGGGCCACTAGTGGAGTAGGCTTTCAGATCAGCGAGCCCTATCACCATGGAAGGCACATTTACAAGTCTTAATTGTAGCTTTGTTTTCTGAAGTTGACTTGTGAGGTTTGAGCATTCAGTTTTGAGGGCAGTCTGAACAGGACTCAGCCATGTGCAACCCAGAAGAGGGAAGGCGGGTGGAATGGTAATGATGTTGTGATCAGGATTCAGATATAACAAAACATGCAGCATGAGTGCTCCTGATTCCTGGATGGAATATTAATGAAGGCCATGAAACACATGCTAGCAAAAATAATTACACCTCAATTCACACAGGCTCCTACTGCTCACATTCGTCATTATCCTGGAGAGCTAAATAAGTAACAGCTGAATATTAATATATTTTCTTTGGAATATAGACAAAGCCTGTGATACTGTAAATTTTTACTATTCTTCCTTCTGGACAGGTAGCAACATATATTCCTCCCTGTTTCACTGACAACACTGTTTATCTTAAAGCTACAGAAAAGATGCTTGTTTGAGTAATTACGTCATCCAAAATGCATTGTTTTCATTTGTCAGCTGTGATTATATATGCCCAGGTGAAGCAACTTAAGTGTACTGCTAAAGAACGGTATCCGGCTTTAGACTGAATGCTACACATCTGAAGTCTGATAGTATTTCAATTTAGGACATGAAGCAGAGAAGCCCAAATCCAGTGGATTTAGCAGCTACAATTATGGAGTTTATCTCTGAGGGCAAAGCAAAGTTTCAGGCTATTGCCAAACTAGACTCTTCTTGGTTTGTTTGGTTTGGGTTTTTTTCTGTCCAAGTCCACAGCTCTGTGCAGCATTGTGAATTCTGAGAGAAGATGCAACATTAGCCTTGCAGGATTGAGGTCTTGCAGCTCATCCCTTCAACAGCTGTTTGAGAGGAAATTTCCCACACAGAACTGGGGGTGTGGAAGGGAGAGATCAGAAGCAAGCACTGAGATTTGTTTCGTATTTTAAGCTTTGGCCTCAATCACTGGTGGCTCTTTACGGGGTATGATACTGTTCTGAGGACTTGAAAACAATACAGGCAGAAGAGGAGTAAATGTCTTGGTAGGGAAGATTTGCTGTTGTGGGTTAACTAGGTGGGATTTATAAGGGGAAGCTGAAAGGGACAAAAGCTTTTATCAGCATCCAGGACAAGATTTGCTTCAAATGACTCTGTGATGAGTCATGATTTACATTAAATGCCAGATATCTCCATTCCCCACACCCACTCGCTTCCTCTCTCAGTATGCCACCTTGAGCTGGAGGACTCTAATCCCTGGTATACTTTCAAACACTATTCTCTTGTGCCTCACTGTTACCTTGTTTGGTATGTTCAATACAGCACTGATTTTATTTTGTTTGGTTTTTTTGACACAGGAAACGGAAGGCTGGATTCTATCCCTTTTAACATCAGAGAAGCAGTTCTACATTCAGATATCTTTCTTCAGACTAGGCACCAGGGCTTGGAATATAATGAATTGCAAATCAGATCCATCGCTTTCCTTCCCCTCCAGCTCCCATGTTTTGTATTTTATTTTGTGATACATTTTTACTATACCTTTCCATTTTTAAAGAAATCCTCTGTATTTTTCATTTATGAAAGTATTATCAAATATATGCTGCTACAAACACATCATACACACATACAAATGTAAAGATTCCTACTGCCCACTGAGGAAGTGGTTGTGTAAAGTGAACTCACTCCCATTCCTTAAATACATTAAGCTAATTAAACAATACAATACTGCCAAGTGTTATTAAACAGAATGTGGCAGTTCTGCTTACCAACTACCAAAACATACTGCTGTCCAGCAACTCAACAGTAAAGAATAGATAGACAAGGCTAACTGAGCCACGAGACTTTACATTGGGCCTGTTTCTGAACTCATGTTGGTGTAAATTAGAAATACACCCGATAAAGTCCATGTTGTTACCACATTTCTGGTGGGCAAAAGAAGAAGATTCTGTAATGTATATTATGTGACATAAACATAATTGGAGAGTGACTTAATGGAAGGCATTGGCATTAATTTAACCTGAGATTTTTTTTGTAAAATAATCAAAAATGTAAAAGAGAAGAGTGAACATCATGTCATTCAGAGAAAAATGGAGACAAGGTCTAGCCAACAGGAGTCCTTGAGGCTTTTTGCCTTATGGGCAGTTCAGCTGTAGTTCTAAAACTGCATAACCCAGGATCCAGCAGTGGAAAGCAGGTGAACCACTGAAATCTGTGCTTGCCACTTGCCATGGGACTCACCACTTGCCTGTAACCACCGTCCTTTTCCTGTCTAAAATATGAAATACATGTCTAGCAGCTGTCTGCTAGGTGAATGCTTTGATAATGGGGCTTAGGTCCCAACATTTGACTGCCCCTAAGATGGAGAAAGAAAGGACCAGTTATGTTTACAGGTGAAACTTTGCTGTTTTCTTACAGAAAAGTTATATCTATGTTATGCGGAACCCTCAGAGAACTGGGAAAGGCCTGTCTTGAGCATGCACACAGGCAGAAATGCTCAGCTGAGTGAGAAATACCGAGAGCACACATGCTGTCAGATGTCTCCTTCTCACACTGTTGATCCCGTTGCGTCTGAGGATAACACAAACCTGAATGCCATCTTTAAGTCATGCTCTCATGAGCTGAGATGATACAACTTACCCGTGGTTAAGCAGGGTGGTGGAATTAAAAGGTGGAAGTTGCATGCATTTTTTGAGGTCAAATGTTTGTTAATTACTGTCACTTAGCAAAATGTCTGATCTGTGAAGGAAGATGTTTGAGTGAGAACTTGAGAATCATTGATTAGAAGCTCTATTTTTCCCAGTAATAGTAGAAAAGTGTGACTTACAGTCAGCACTGGGAAAGAAAAAAATTTTACCACCTGTACCATTCCTTCTTAGTTACCCTCTGAATTAAGAGTGTGCACAACCTGCCCACCCCTTCTCCCTTTATAGATTTACTTTCCTTTTATGAATGCGTGAACCTGGCTGGACACAGGAAAGTGATACAACACCAAAATGAGCTCACGGTTACAGCAATGAGGCACTAGCAAATACTGACACGTAACTGATGGCTGTTAGCTCAAGACCAGAAATGGAGAAGAAAGAACAAGTGTACTTGTGAGCCCATAAGAGCTTTCAGACAATGAAAAAAAAAGATAGATAGGTAAAGAATAGGAGTAATTAGGGGATCAGATAAATGTGAATGTAGATTCCTTCCCAGTGGGAGCTGCAACTAGCTCAAGAGTCTCAGCTCCCACAACCTTCTTTTTCTAATGGACTCTGCTAGCACTTAGCTACAATCTTCTGTCTCCCAGCTCCACAGCCATCAATGTTTACAGCTTTGACTGAAGTTAGTGTTCAGTAAATTATGTCCACATTTCAACCCATACTCACCACCATTTGTAGGCACATTCTTCTTTGACCTCCTTGCTGCCTTAACAGCATATGAATGGAACCTGCAGTGAGTACAAGAAGACTTCTCAAGGGAAAGAGAGCATGGGTGAAGAAAGCAGGTCTTTATTTATATGTCACTTTCATGTTTTGGTCACTTTCCCAGTGTTCTTCTCTGGTGTGTACCCTGACTCTGCCCTGCTGATCTCCAGAGCAGGACAGTGCTTAGAGCTGTCAGGACATTGTTGAAGACTTGAGGGCTGCAGGATGGCTTTTAGCACTCCAGCTTCATACTAGTGACTAGTACATGGAGGCCTGGGATCAACCCAGTGAACATGTTTCATAACATGTGGTGGTAAGACAGAGTAGCTGAAACTAGAGGCTGTTATATTAGTGCTGTTGATGATCTTTTGATACTTGCTGGAACACTTTCCCCTCCCTACCCAGTACTGTATTGTCATTTATGTTACTGCTTTTTGTGTGTTTTAAATGACTTCTGTGTGATGCACTTTACACTGTAAATAAAGTTGCACCCTGTTTAGTCCCATATAGAGGCAATATTGCACTATTCTTAATGCCTCACAACAAAAATACTGACCTGCACTTTTGGACCAGCTGGCAAAGCCTGAGTATTAGGTAAACGGAGCTCCACTCAAGGAAAAAGATAAAATAATAGCATTATAGCCTGCTTCACTCACTACTTACAACAGATGGAGATACAGCTTGTTTTTTTCTGCACCAGTATTTGGAGACACCCATATTAAAAGATGGTTGAGGTAAAAAATGTACTATAGTAGAAAGAAAAGTTTGTAACTTAAACACCACTCTTCCAAACAATGAGCATATAGGACATAGCAGTCAAAAGATTTAGGGTGTGGGATTTTTGGGCAAGCCTTTCAACATGTGGATCTACAGGACTAAGTGGAGACTTTGAAGTGCAAAAGGTGGTCAACATTTCAAAGCCTCGACCTGAGCCACCAGCCAAAGAGGTAGTGTGAGGTTACAGACAGTGCTGTTAATGAAGCCCTGAAATTCGATGTGCACCTGCTATAAAAGATGAAAATTTTACATCTCAAATTTAAAATCCTCTAAATACTGCTCATAATTCTGAGTGGGAGCAGCTGGGCTGCCTTTGTGCGTGGACTCAGATCTTGTGCATGCTGTGGAAGTGCAGAGTTCTGCCGTATTATAGAGGAAGTGTGGTAAGAATGGGGCTTTTTCCCTGGCCCTGTCCTCTTTGCCATCAAAAATGAAAGAGCCGAAATGCTGAGGGGGGGTCTGCTGACACTTGTGTGTCTCTGCTATTGTGAGTACAATGGGAGAGATACGAGTGTCAGCTCTGATCTCAGGGGAGCACTGAACAGGATTAGTATGTGCCAGCAGTTGTTACTGTGAAGAGTTACCTTTTTAATTTGAGGACAGTTTGAGCAGAAATCTTTTTTGCGTTTCAGCACAGAAAGAGTTTGTGCATCTCAGACTTGTCTTAGAGCAGTTTGGATCCTCACTGTGGAAGGGATCCCTGCTTCTTTTACCTCACTGCAGATGCCTTTCTGGGAGAACATACTGTCTTGGTTTGAAAGACAGGAATCTGCCAAGGAAGGCAGGAGCCCCCCCCCCCTCGCACGGCAAATAACACCCCCCCTCCCC
>WTSP01004018.1:0-30498 GCA_025331215.1 Actenoides lindsayi
AAGAAGAGAAGATGAAGTAAATGTCCACCAGAGGTCATGGAAGACCACCAAGGGGAGAAAAGACCCTAACCCTAATTATATTACGCATGCTCAGATTATGCAGGAACCCATTAGCATAAGACTGCCCTTTCTAAGAAATACAATGAATATGTATGTTTAGCCTGCATATAAACTGCATACCTAGCTTGCATCGGTACGCGCATTTGGAGGACTGATCCCTTGTGTGTCTGGTGCCTCAAAATAGAGAATGCCTGCTTAATAACTTCGGTTATTGAGTTTTTCACTGCATCAAATCAGTGGTCTCAGTGACAGAAGCCCAATGGCTAAACTGCCACTTTACTTTTACAGGACTTTAACCACCACACAGAAATATTAAATTGTACTAAAAGAATAGCCCTCACCTAGTTTTCATTAATAAAAATCTGCTACTGCACCCTTATCACAGAATCACAGAATAACAGAATGTTAAGTTAATGTTGGAAGGGACCTTGAAAGATCACCTAGTCCAACCCCCCTGCCAGAGCAGGACCACCTAGAACAGGTACCATAGGAACACCTCCAGGCGTGTTTTAAATGTCTCCAGAGAAGGAGACTCCACAACCTCCCTGGGCAGCCTGTTCCAGAGCTCCATCACCCTCACAGTGAAAAAGTTATTCTTTATGTTTCTGTGGCACCTCTTATGCTCCAGCTTATACCCATTGCCCCTTGTCCTATCATTGGACATAACAGAGAAGAGCTTGGCTCCATCCTCCTGACATTTTTCCTTTACATATTTATAAGCATTAATGAGGTCACCCCTCAGTCTTCTCTTCTCCAAGCTGAAGAGATCCAGCTCCCCCAGCCTTTCCTCAGAAGGGAGATCTTCCACTCCCTTAGTCATCTTTGTGACTCTGCGCTGGACTCTCTCAAGCAGTTCCCTGTCCTTCTTGAACTGAGGGGCCCAGAACTGGACACAATATTCTAGATGAGGTCTCACCAGAGCAGAGTAGAGGGGCAGGAGAACCTCTCTCCACCTACTAACTACACCCCTTCTAATCCACTCCAGGATGCCATTGGCCTTCCTGGCCACAACAGCCCATTGCTGGCTCATGGCCATCCTGCTGCCCACCAGGACCCCCAGGTCTCTTTCCCCTATGCTACTGTCTAACAAGTCAGTCCCCAACCTATACTGGTACATGGGGTTATTCTTTCCCAGATGCAAGACTCTGCACTTGGAGATGGTGGTGCTCCGCCACCGCACAAGCACCTGGGAGAGGCAACCAGTGTTAGAGCTCCAGGGAACTGAGGACCTGGAGTGCGTATGAACAGAGCAGGTCTCAGCACACAGGTGCCCATGGCCACTCAAGCATCCTCAGGCAGCCCCTGGCAGCCAGCTGCAGTAGAAAAGTCTGGGGCTGCTGCAGGTCCTGTGGCACATCTGAAGCTCCGTGAGGATGTTGAGGTGTCAGGCAGCCCTCTTGAGGTGAACAGTCAGTGGGGTCACTGAAATGAGTGAGCTAATGGCAACTCCATTTTTGCTCTGGGGCACTGAATCGCTCTCCAGGCTCAGTTGACTGTGTCAGCTCCATCTCTATGGGCCGCTGCTGGAGCTCAGAGTCCCAGCTCACACCAAAACACTGACACCTTCTCCTGGTGCCAAATCCTAGAAATAGGCAGCAAACTCTCTTTTAGACACCCTTGAGGGTCTGAGACACCAACGTGAGTGCTGGCAGATTTGACACAGCTCCTCTAGATCATCTGTGCTCTTCCAGCAGCTGGAGCTGGGTGTGATATAAATGGCAGCAGGCAGCAATGTTAGTCACCTGCATCCCACCCCTGAATTCTATAGGTACATTCTCCGATCCCACACGCTCTGGGACTGCCTCCAGATCCATTAGCCTTTGGGACTAGGGTGCTCTTCATTCCCTCAGACCTGCTCTTTGGTATAACCAGCCTCTACCCTGAACGAGACAGAATTCCAGCAGAAAAAATATCAAATACAGTCGGAAATGAAAGGTCATTTCCGTAATGCATCCAGGCAGGGGATGGAGGCAATAGATATGCCATTTTCTAACTTCTAGGTGTTCATCTTTTCCACCTAAATCATACTCTCTTAATGTGATTTTTGGACTTAATATTGCAGGGATATTTTTAAGGGAAGGAGGTAAATGCAAGTTATATCATGTGCAATTCTTAGAATCCATCCTCACAAATCTCCAGAGGGGTTTGAATGCTTATTCTTCAGCACTGCTTAGGGCTGAGCTACATGACTCATTACGTGAGCTGAGTGCAGCACAAACTTTAACCAGGGCAGCTCCATCCGCTCACAAGCATGTGCCAAAGTATCCCCCAGCCAGCAGTGCTCCCCATCCCTGACAGGGGCTCTCCAGATCTCCCAGCATATTGGCTGTAGCGTTGGTTTAGCCTAACATTTGGGCAACTTTTGGTGGTTTGCCAGCACTTCCCTCAGCAACATCAGGGAGAGAAAGGAGAAGGTGATAGCTAACAGTTTGTGTTTCAGAAAATGCGAACTTCAGGAGGAATAAAAAAAGTCTTCTCTCTAGCCAGAGGGTTTTCCTCCTGCTGAATTTCAAAGGCTTGCTGCAAGCAATGGAGGTGTGAAATAGTCTGAAAGAAAAGGTCACAAGAAACTTTCATAGGGGAAAATATCAAGGGAATTAAATACAGAAGTCATTAGGTCCCTCTATAACAGTAAGTCTAATATCAGTTATTATAGTCTAGTAACGCCCTGTGAGGCCAGAAAATGAGAACAAGAATAGTCCTCAGAATACAGGAACGTGAGAAGAGCTGCACAGAGTCAGACAAGGGCCTATTTGAGCTGGTTAGGACACACTGGTCAGGAGCAGGTGCGGGTGAAAAGGCAGTACTAAATGGTGTGAGTACTGCCCTGGCATCTTCCCAAGCAGCGGGGCAAACAGTGGCCCAGGGCCTGCCTGAGGCAGAATTTCCCAGTCTCCTTAACAGACCCTGAAAACTTCTTTCTCAGGTTTTTTCCAAGCCCTAGGTCATGGTATGAATGCTGCTCCCTGACATTTTTGCCACACTTCTCCGTATCTTTTCCAGGTCCTTTTCACTGTAGGGGTGGGAGGGCAACACTTGGAATGCAACTGCCCCATGGACTTCTGCAGAGGTTTTGATGTCCTGCTCTGTCCCTTACAGCTCCCGCACTCTGCCTGCCATGCAGCATCAGGCTGAGTTTTTCCGAGAGCCCTCCACAAAGTCCCCAAGATCATTTTGCTGAGTGGCAACAGCTCCTTTAGAGCCCATCCCTGTGTTTGTTTAGGGAAGGGTCTGGGCCGTTTGCCAGTGTACATTACTTTGTATTTATAAATGCTGAATTGCATCTGCCATCTAGTCTGTGGTTATGAATTTCACCGTGAAACCCCTTGCTGCAACAAATCATGTGTCCAAATATCCGCTTCCCTTCAAGCAGAAATATTACCATAATTCACGTTTGTGCCCAAATCTTAAAATGTAAGCTGGACGTAAGCAGGGACATCTTCCTGATCCAGAAGCCGAGCTGTGGCCATAGTTCACAGAGATAAGGACTTGGTAATCCCTACCTATCAACACAGGTTAAAGATGCTCCTTAAAATGGTTCGCATAAAAAGAGGAACATACTTCGCTCACATCTTTGATATGAGGTTATTCTCTTAGACATTAAGAAGCTGACCTAGTTATCACCGTGTCCTATGGATAGACCCAAGAAAATCCTACAGATACCCTGGGCCATGCTTCAGTGAGTGCTTCTATCAGCTCTGTGCTCTGCCACCTCACCTGGTGGGGTTACGTCTCTGCCAATTCTATTGGCAGAGGAAGAATTTTCAGGTGTTCTTGTGTAAGATGTAATAAATCTGTGTGTTTTCCATCTGTCCTTTTTCCAACTATCTGTTGCATATCTGGAAGGGAAAAGCTTATGACCTTTCAAAGGGAAAAACTTGGAGAATTCCTGTAAAACCATGGTGAATTCCTGTAGGAAAGGCGTCTTACAGCGCTTTATACCATCCAGCCCCAGGTCTGATCCTGTTCAACCCTGGTGCTTTCCAAGCAGATAATGTAGGTCCCAGATGCTGCTGGCTCACCCAGACTCTCCCAGTATTCCCTTTATCTTCATCAGAGATGAGCTGGTTTTCCCACTGTATGAAGAAACATGGCCCCTTTTGGGATGTGATCATGTGTGGCTGTTTAACACTGGAATAACCACGGCCATGTTCATCTCTCCTAAACTCATCACGCAAAGTCGTGGCGCTGCCTTGCTCCTGGCCCTCTTTAGTGTCTCCTCCATCAGAGTGACGCTGCAAAGGTCCCTGTGCCACAGCATCCCCCTTCTCATCATCAGCCTCTGTCCGCAGTAGAGCACACGGGACTTGTGGGGATCAGGCTCTGAGCAGGAGAGTTTGAGGTGATACTGTGACCATTACCAAATACCACAGCAATAGCTGGAGGAGAGGGATAAATCTCATGCAGATATCCAGTGCAGGGGACAGTCTGTGACAAAGGCAGAAGTCCAAGGCAAATATCTGATGTGGAAGTCAGAAGAGTGGTGAGAGGTCCAGGCAGAAAAAGCCTTTCCAAAGGAAAGGTGAAAGCACATGGCCTGGAACAAGCATTTGCAGCACCTGTGGCACCCTGGGAAAAATGAGTGCGAAGGAGGGATGAAGAAGAGGATGGGCAGGAACAGCCACTCTGAATTGCTGTTGTGGTCCTAACCCACAACACAGAGCTGCAATGGCACACCTATTGCAAAGCTGAGCTTAGCCAGACTGAGCATAGTGAGCCAAAGGGCAAGTGGGGTCTTTCCTCACAACCTGGGATTTCTCCCAGGTGCCACAGCTGCATTTTTCCCCATGTCATGGCCACCAATGGCCATGGTACCACCAAAGCCATCCCTGACACACTGCCTTTTGCAAGGCGTTATATGACTAAAATCCAAACCCATCCCGGTAAAGCCTAGCAGATCCCAGGTCGCCTAAGAAAGCAGACCAAAACAAGCTGTGGCTGGACCCAGCACAGTCAGCGTTGACGTCATAATTGGTCACAATCCCCATTTCCATCTTATCCAGGTGGGATGCATCCAACGCATTGCATGAATAGGATCATCTATGCTATTGCCACCATTCAATCCTCACAGCGTGAAGAAAGAAGTGAGAAAGGCTGCATTGTGAATCACAACCAGCTCCCACAGAATTTAGTATTATCTGTGCCATATTTGTAAAAATTCAGGGACAAACAGGTGTCCAAAGGAAGTAAACTCTGGTTCCTGGGATGACAGATCTCCTGTAGAGCCCAAAGTATCTCAGGAATGCTTCAAAACATTATTACTAAGAAGTAGTTTCCTGCATACCCAAGCCTGGCACTGGTGAAAGCACCGTGTGCGAGTGACTCACAGAAAGGAGAGGTAAAGCTCCAGATGGCATTTACACCTGCTCTCCCCCGGCCATCTGGGACTGCACCCCTCCCGGCAGCTGCAAATCCCACCCCCACATCTCCAGCACTGGAAGTGCCCCATTGCACTAGGCAACGTTTTTCTCAGTTTTCCTCCAAAATGACACTTATCTCAAGCTTTTCCTTACAGACCCAGCATCTGCAGATAAAGTAGAGTGGAGGAATGAAGTCGAGGAAAGGGCCTGGAAGGAAAAGTTGCTCCAAAAATTCCCCATGACCTCAGTTTGGTTGTCTGCACGGATGCAGATAACCCTTGCAGCTGGAGAAGCAGCTTGGGAGCTAATGCCCCAGGCAACACATGTAGGACAGAGAGAAGGGAGAGCATTTCAATTTCAACTTTAGACAACACAACCTCTTTTTCAAAGAACAGCTAGAAATGAAAACATGAGAGCAGGCAGGGGTGACTCAGGATCGTATTCATCCATCCTGCTCACTCTCCTTTCTGAGCCCACATGACCAGAGCTCCCCACACCACTCCATGAGTTGTCACCTTGAACTACACGGAATGTACGGTCTCAGCTACGACACTGCCTTCCAGGGAGCTCTGTGGTGCAGAGACAAGGCATTTCTCAGCACTCCCCTTGCCCCTCCATCCACGAGGTGGGACAGGAGCCCAGTCCAACCATGCTCCCCGCTCTGCCTCCTCTCCCCTGCCTCTCTTGGCATCCCTCCCAGCATCCTGGCACACGTCCCCGCTACGTTCACATGGCTCATTCTTTCATTCCCAGATAAAAGCTGGGACTGATTTTTAATAAGTGTGCAAATTCAGCTGCCGCTGTCTTTATCGGGTGTCAGCTTTGTCTCCTTTGCCGTTTCAGCATTAGACATGCTTGCCTGCCCTGCTGCAGCTCTCTCATCCACTCCCGCCAGATAAGAAACACGACACCCACAACTCTATAAACACATTTCTCGGAGGTGTGCAGACTCTGTGAAGGCAAGCCCAACAAGAACACAATAGGATGCTAATGATACACCTTCTCATCTGCCTGGGAATGGAGAGGCGAGCACTGCGGAAAGGACCCCAGCCTGCAGCCGATGCCAGGCTTGAGCCTCACTGAAAGCAGCAGCCCATGGCACCCAGCTGAGCTATCCGCATCTCTCACAAGGGATATCCAACCCAAATGCAGACACCCCATAGTATATCACCAGGAATTTGCACCAGCTTTCCATACTGAAAGCCCTCGGTTCAACTTCCAGCCTTCAGCTCTCACTACAGCTCCAGCAGATTACGGCACCTCCCTGCTTTTGAATCAAGGTGGATAACAACTCCCTATTCAGACTCTGGCTTCCCTTCTTTATCCAGAGATCGTGTTCATCCATTTTGCCACTACAGGGCATTAAATGTTCATAATCACCTGTTATCCAATATGGCCCTTAAATCAATTTTAGAGTCGCTGCCCTCGAGCAGCCAGTCTCCCAGCCTGACGGAGTGGCCTACATTCCGCGCGCGGAGATGGATGACGGAGCATTTCACTGTATTAAAATTCATGTTGTTTCACTGTTGCCAGCCTACCAAGCAATCGCAATTGCTCTGCATTAGAGACTTGCCTTCATCATTATTTATCATGGCAAAATTTGAGTCAGCTGCAAATTTTACGGACAAGTAATTTATATATATTTTCCGGACCATTCATGAAAACAGTGAAATACACCGGAGTGAAAGCTGAATCCTGCAAAGCCGCTGTTCAAGCAGCTGGTTCGGCAACGAACCTCCAAGAACGATCACATTTTGAGAGCTTTTAGCTGCCTGTTTCTTAATCCATTTAATAACTGTCCATTGATTCAATAGAGAGTATATTTTCGACCCAGTAAATCAATTGCCTGACATAAGTCTAAATATATTATGAAAATCCAGATACATGGGCAGAGACTGGTTTTTATTTGTCCACATCTAATACACCAGGACATTAGTCTATGCCTGGGGCTTGTTGGCACTCTGGCAATATGATTAATAAGTAATAGTGACAGAAATATCTTTAAAAACTATATCAGAGGAGAAAAAAAAAAAAAAAAGAGAACTCAACTGGGTTTAAAAATACTTTCTGGGAAATGTACCAGTTGAAATTAATGGCATTTCTATACCTTTGATCTTTAGCTATGTTAAGATTTCCTCTTTCTTCTGCAGCACTGAGATCGAACCAACCAGCCTCTCCTTCCCTCCTGGGCTTTCCCACTTGCCTCTTTAAACCAGTGGTGGGCACCGGCCTCTCCTGCCTCTGGGACTGCCCCGGTTTTCTGATATTTATAAGGAATTAGAACCGGGACTTTGTTAGTTAATTTTGACAGCATTTCTGTGCGCACTGCTTAGGAAGAGGCTTGCACATCCATCCACGGCTGGATTACTGTCACTCTCCATAAACCAGTCCTGATGGATAGTGTCTCACCACAGCTGGGCATCCCTCTCAGGAGATGCTACTTCACAGCCTCCACAGGCAAGTTGCTTAAGCACTCAGAATCACTTTAGAGAAAATAAAAAATTTCATTAGCACGAGACTTGGTTTTCTGCAGGACTAGGTATTCATGTCACTCTACCACTGCCCTGTCAAACCAATAACCTTTCCTTTACGCCTACACAGCAGGCAAGGTGGGGATTGCTGTACCACTGGTGGCCTTGTCTGAGAAAGGGATGTTGTAGCGACACATTTTGCTTCAGCCCCTGAGCATATTACTTAATTAAAAGAACCAAAACATGAAGCTTATTGAAGGCAATCTTCATCCTATAGCCAGGACCTGCAAATCTCCACAGGGACATGGACTTCACACCCTGCACTCCATGCAGAGTGGTATTAGTGCAGCAGGACTAATTTCCCCTAATACTAAGTGGCTATTAATATTTCATGATACTAAAGTGATATTTTTTTTTTCCATTTCATTTGCCATCTTTGTTTAATTCACCTCCTTCAGCACCAGGAGGGAGACCAAGGACCAACTGCTGACTTGGGGGAAATACGAATCATGTCATCAAAGGAATTAAATGAAGTGAAAAAAAGAAGTAAAAAACTGGTCAAATTATGAATAGATACTACATCAGAATCACAAAAGTGCACCTGGGAAGCTCAGTCCTGCAGAATAATCCTGAGGTTAAGAGCAATAGCATCAGGCACCAGAACGGCACCTGATAGGAAATACACACATTGACAAGCAGAATATCCCATCTTTTACAGCCTGGAAAAAGCTCATCCCAGCATATTAACTGTTACTTTCTTTGGGATTTCTCACAGTAGATGCAAGCCATGGAAAGAGAAGAGTAAATCTTGTGGATTGGAAGACAGAAAAAAATCATTCCTCATTTTCCTTTGCTCTCTTTTCCCTGCCAAAGTGGAAGCAAATTCTCCTTTCTCTGGGGAAATAGCTTGTGAAACTTGTGACAGGAGCAAGGACAAAGAAAGCCAATGCTGATGGTTCCAGCGGGCACTATCCATACATTTCACAAAAGTGTGCTTCATGCCAGCCTTGGCATCCAGACCTCTTCAGTACTCTCAAAACTCCACAAAAACCACCTGGCAAACCATCTCAGCATAGCAAACCTCCTCCAGCCTTCTGTGGGGAATGAGGCCAGGGATCTTGCACTGGGAAACCACCAATACTTCAGAGTAAAGCTAGGAAATTCTGTCTCTCCTTCTCCTCTAGTGCCTATGTCTCTGCCTTCCCTTCCCTATGTTTTTTTCAGAGGTGTAGCATTAAGCAAACTAGGACAACCTCACCTTGGTTACAGAGAGTCAGAAAGGCTCCTGCCTTCCTGCTTACATCCTCACAAAAACCTACTTCCACCCAGGATTTAGATGATGCCATTTCTGCTTAACCACCCTTGGCCTCTGCCTTGTTCTTTTCCTCCTAAGATGTTATTTGGGGTGACATCCCCTTCACTTCCACCTCCTGCTGAGAAAACTATCCAAACCAGCTTCCCTTGTTGGACAGTCTGGTCAAACCAGCGCCATGCAGTAGTATCACATAACAAGCAGCAGCAGCCTGATGCACCAAGCAGCTGGGGAAAACTCACAGAGCAAATCAGGCTGACAACAGAAGATAATTTGTGGACAAATTTCACACTGACTGAAAAAAATGTATCTTCAAGGAAGGGTGTCCTCCCAGCACTTCAAGGACCAAGCCTGTGTTACTTCCAAAACAGGACAAACTCTTCTGGACTTTGCACCACTTTCATCCTGGTCTCTGCTGATGTGTATATGCAGCATCTCGTACCTGCAACCGTCTCCCAGTCCTTACCACAAAGCATCCTTTCTTCTTCATGCTGCCACAAAGCTAAGTCTTCCTCTGCCCTGTGTGAAGCCTTTTGCTTCCCTTTGCTCTCTGTTTTGTACTTCTGCGGGGTCTGGTTGCCAGGGAGGTCTGTGTCCTGCCCCAGAGCCATCCACATTCCCTGTGTCTCCAGCCACGCGCACTGCTGGGTCCAGCTGATAGTTTCACATAGGTCTTACACTGATAAAACACCTTCTATATCTTTATTCTTCCCAGGTGATACCATCCCTTGCTGAAGCCACCATGTGTCCCTCATCCTTAAGATAATGCTTTCTCAATCCTTATATCCCCTTCATTACCAAAATACTCCAGCTTTTTTCCCAGCAGTCTAGAGGTCACCTTATGTTTTTTCCATTCCCAAACGTATGGTTTGACATTTGCTAAAGTTAAATTCCAGCAGCTATTTCTTTCTCCTCTCCTCTTACGTGTTTAAATCCTGCTGAAGGTGACGCATGCCTCTTAGCCCTTGTGTTAGCTGCTGCTGCCCAGAGGCTATTATCAGGGAACTGGCTAATCCTAGATTTGGAAGGTCCCTCTGGGGTTTCCTGTGACGAGGTAGGGTGTGGGGGTGTCTGATGGCTGCCTTTGTTCAAAATCGCTGCCTGAAATGAAATTGGACAAGTTCAATGTCCTCCTATTCATCTTCCCTGGGACTCTGGCCGGTTCCCTCAGCACAGCATTCCCCTCATCTCCAGCTGGCTGGAGGGCAGCAAGGTGAGTGAAACGGCCAGTCACTGGGGCAAGGGCAGCTCTAGCAGTAGCAAACCCCCCTAGGAGCTGCCAGCGCCTAAAATGCAATGGCCACAGAGTTCTCACACTCACATCTGCTGCACATGGAGCCGATGGCAAATAAATTTTCTTGCCACCTACCAGTGTGAGGGTGCATGCTTCCATCTCCAGCTGTTGGTGGACCTCAGCATGCTTGGCCAACTGAGTATGGAGAGGCATAGACACCAGGGGTGCCTATTAATGTATAACCGTTTCACCCATAAGCCCAGTGTGGTGAGAGACCTGATTGTCATACCCACCCACTGCCTGACTAGTGGCAGAGACCTGCACCTACATCTCCAGCTGTCTGGGCAAGGCAGGAAGATGGACGACACACATGAGAGCATCAACAAACTCACTCCTGACATATTACATCAAACAGCAATTCATACTGGATTGGAGGAATGACTACTACTGGCTGAAAGATCCCAATTGAAGCTTAATGTTAACTGGTTGATGTATGGAGAGGAGGATGTGTGCTGTGATAGGCCATTGGGATCACTATTAGACCCAGACTCATTAGGCACTCTCATTAATGATCTAGATGAGAATGGGAGAAAATAGCAGGTTAATTAAATTTGCCACTACTGAGCTGGAGAAGCTTTCAGCATTAGTGGGGATAGATAAATGACAGGGAGGGCTGTGGAAAAAAAATAAATATGGCGGTTTGATATAGGCTAGGAAAACGCAGCTATTTCTGGGGAAAATGATCAGCCTTCCAACTAATCAGTGTGAAGGGGAAAGACTGTAGATAAAAGAGGCATATCTGAGGAGCTGCCAGAGAGCTGCAAGATGATGTCTGATAATGAGTGAAGGGAAGGTGGTTTACTTGGGAGCGAATTTTTGCTCTGTGCTTGCATTGCCAAATGTTAGCTCTTGCCTGGGGCTCCTAGAGGCTATCAGAAAGAATACAACTGTTATTATTGATTGCTGTTACAACAGCTCTTAGGTTCTGATGTTCTTGCTTAACCAAAACGCCAAGAAACTTATGGAACTGGTGAGAGAAAGAGCATTATACTCAAGTGAATTTGGAGGACTATCTCTGTGCACAGATTGAAATGTCTTAATTGTGTGTCCTAAGGGCTGCAGAATCCTGGAAACATGCAGGAGGAAGCAGCGTAGCAGGATAAATTAAGTGAGCTGAAGGAGGAGCAACTGCTCTACCAGGCACCACATCAAGGCTCATCAACAAGGAGATATGGAAAGACTGCAGAGGAAAACATGTTGTCTGTCCCCTCTATCTCAAATTTCAACCTCAGAGATGAGCTGTGCACTGGCAGATACCCCATGTATTCAGGTTGGTACCCACATGAAGACAGAGCTGCAGTGAGCCACTGAGCCTAATGCACACCATGTCAACCCTAGGCAGGTTGTTCACAGATGGACAAAAAATAAAACCAGGGAATTTTGTACAAAATAGTCTGACCTCAATTTCTGCATTTGATTGGAACAAAGCACCTGGATGTAAAACCATCACTCAGACCAGCACAGCACCACAGGTCAGTGTTATCGGGCCTCTTTTTTGTCATCCTTGTGCAAGGGAGGGGTAGGACATTTGGTGCTCCACAAAAAGAAATTCTTCAGGTGAAAATGTCTGGAGAAAAAGGGGCATCAAAATATCACCTTTCAGAGCTATAAATACTTCCAGGCCATGACAGATGGTCCCCGCCCCCCCCAGCTCTGCTCCACACAAATCAGAACTTCACTGATATCTGCCAACTTCAACCAGTTGCAGTCCGAGTGGTCTGTGAAATAACAGCAATGAAAGGCAGGTCCCATGACACACAAGAGATTTCTCTCCAGAGAAGAAGCAAGTGTCAGACAGAACTCTTTGAGCAAGAGGGAGACCAAGTGTAGTTAAACCCATTTCTAAAGGGAGTAACTTCAAAAAAGACGGAGAAGATATTCAAGGCAAATGTGGAAGTCTGACTACTTAAAACGGCTACTGAAGAACAGAGACCAAGGCAATATGGCAATTTCTGGAAAAAAAATAAAATGTTAAGGCTTGATAGAATTAATGCACAAAACCAAAAGAATTTCTTTAATGCTGGCAATATGATTTCTCATGTTGGGAGGAGCAGACCCTCAGCTTCCAGAATCACAGGATCCCTCACACATGGAGGGGAGTTCAGCCATTCCTCATAATCACAACAACACGAGGGAAGCCCATTGCTGAAAGACATTTAATAGAGACTGAGAAGAAAATCTAAATGAGAAAGTGGAAGGGAGAATTGAAAAACACTTGCAAGGAAGGACACAAAAGGTTTCTGCTAAGATGCTTGTAAGCTTTGGTGCATCCAAGACTTGCACGGCCTTGCATAAATTAATAAATGAGTGATGTGGGGTACTGACTTAAAAGAATAAACTTATCTATGAATAAATGGTTGTCAGCTACAAACAACTCCTTTGACTACAGCCTGTGTAACCACTGATCAGATCAGATCCAGACACAAGTGATTCAGCAGGGGAGACAAATGAAATACAAAAGGCATGAGAACAGCATTTTTAAATTATGAGGTTGTTATAAACTACCTAATCTGAGAGAAGAAACCCTCAGGACAACAAGGATACACCAGAAGGCTTCAGTTTAGTTCTGTGTTGGTGGATATGGAAGGTACTGAGAATATGTGGTATTTGAAAGAACATATTGAATTGGCTTTGATGGAGCAGAAGGTCCCACCTGGCCTTCCACACCAGTGACATATCCTCTAAAGGGGCACGTCATCACCTCTGGCTCTTCTGCATTTGCTTCACCCACCCTTCTCCTGACAGGTCAGCTGGACCTCGGTGTAAATTTACCATCAATCACCCTGTGTCTGTGGAGTATCAGAAATCATCAAATCACAGAATCATAGGCCAAAGTGAAGAAAGGTATCACAGTTTTCATCTGAGATGATTAAAAACATTTCAAATCATATTTGCATGAAATTTAAACTAATGAATGCAGCAATGTGACATCGAGAAGGACCAACCTTTAGGAGAAACGGTCTGATCTGAACTTCAGATGAAGTCACTGACCCGTTATCCCCAAAAGAAAGTACAAATAGTCTGACATTTTAGAGCATGGCCTCTCCAGCGACTCTGACATTAGAAAGAGAAAACAATTTTAGACTACAAGAAGAGTTTACATCAACTCCAGAAATCCAGGCTGACTGGAAACAACCAGGTCCGGTGCCATCCCCGTCACATTCACAGCCACCAGTATGCCAGTCTGGACTCTGGAAGAACTGAGTTAGAGAAGGTGGCCAAACACCACACTTTTCAAGCAAAAGCAGCTGTTGCTGGACTGCCTACCTAAGCAAAAATGAAAAGTAAATCGGGATATTCTTGCATATGAAGAGTACTACATATTTTTAGATGCCTTTAAGAGCAGGGAGTTAGTGGACCAAGCATGAGAGAGATCCTAGGAAAAGAGAAATATTGTTTAAAAGGGTGGAAAGCAAACCCCCTGGGTATAAATTGTGATCTTCTAAGAACCAAGAACATCCTTCTTAATGTAATCAGCTGAAGTTCTCATTACAGTGTCACAAGATGATGATTTTCACACAAACTGGCCAGGCTCTGAAAACTGGCGAGCAACCACAGCAAAGTGGCCCCACACATCTGCCCAGAGAGAAGAGACATTCATCTGCAACTACTCAGGACTGGTCCAAGGCACACATATCCTGGGAGCAGAGTTGTCAGATCCCATGTGCAGGTTAAAAATCATCAATTCCTAGCAAAACATACCAATGACATTGGTTCATAATGATGATGAAGACACAGGAGCATCACAGCACAAAGAGAGACTCCTTCATAGACTTGGTGCCCTGTGCAACTTGAAGGTGTCTACCTGCACCTCACTGGCAAATTCACAAGCGTAAAGCTATACTTGTGCATCACTAAGCAGCATCTCAGTGGTTGATTGGGAGACTCCAGAGAAAGGGAGGCAACTTCAGGCACCTGAACTCTCCAGACCTTAACCACATCCAAGTGGATTCAAGTGGAACCGATCAGCAGGCAGAAGGACTGGATCAGTAACCTCAGCTGGAACAACTTGAAAATGAAATGTGTTGAGCATGGGTCTGCCATGACAAATACAACAAAAGCTTGCAAAGAATAAGGCAGGAGATGAACTTGAGACCGGGACAAGAGAGCAGAAGGGAGAAGGACTATTTCAGTCCCTGCTCACAAGTCTGCTTTTGTATTTGACATGATGAATCTGGGAATTAAAAATCAGAAATGCTCCACTGAGGAGGGAAGAGGAAAAAGGGCTCCCTCCCCTGCTGTGTGCTCAGGCAATAAGCTCATGCTGTCCTCTGCTTGCTTCCTCAGGATCCTTGCCCCGCTGCCTGCATCTGGGCTGAGGAGCAGAAACCACAGAGCAGCTCTCCCCTGGCCCCAACAATAGTACATCACTTGGCCCTTGAAAGCCATGAAGTCAGGTGGCATGGGCCACAGGGCTTTCTGCCTCAGTCTTGGCTCCTAGATCTCTCTCTCTTTCACCCCTGATGGCAGAAGCATAGACAGGCTTCACCCTCAAGCTACCATGAATTATTTGGTGTTCGTTCCTTGCTGGCCTGACTTCCAGAGGTATCCGAACCCCACGGCTGCAGGCGGGTTCCAGTGGGACTGACAGAGGCGATGAAGCTCATTTATGTCTGCACTCATGGTCAGATCTGCAGGGTTGAGGAGCGTCCTGCACAAGAACACCTCAAATACCCAACAGCAGCCTGGGTGCTGCAGCCCTGTGGGTCGCTGTGCCATGGGAACACACCCTCCCTCACCCAAGACTGAAGAAAATTATAAGATTCATTAACTTTGGGGCTTTTAATGTTCACTGAATACCTGAAAAGCTCTAAGACTGCAGCCTGTGGATGCCCTTTTATATAGCGGGGGCGCGTAGCTCAGCACACTGCAGGCAGGGAGTTGCTGTTGGGAGAGTGACCAGGGCCAGAGAAGTATCTTCAAGGTTAGGCACCAAATATGGCAGGCTTTCTGTTGAGAAATAATTAATAAATGCCTGAGTGAAAAGATGGAAGGCCCCTGGGAGAGAGAGGTCGTCAAGGGTTTGCCATCCCTTTCTTCTAAGAAATGATTTTCCAAAGAGCTGCCACACAACTGCACACCACGACCGCTCCTGCAGCCTCTGCCCTGTGCTGAACTCCTGTCCTTGTTCCACTTTCTGCACCCAAAAACACCCCACTCAGCCTTACTCAGAAACCAAATCAGCTCTCATCTGCAGGTAAATATTCTGGGGGGAGGTATGACATTTTATCGCAACTCCCTCGGTGTTACAAAGTGAGAGGGAACGCTGAAACCCTTTTAAACTGGAAGAATTCAAAGAAGGAACTCAAAACGTTACTCGTGGTTTCCTTGATAGAGTATGACCCAAAAGATGACTTCCCTGAGTGAGATTAGAGAGCTGTCACTCACTGCCACCGCACGACGCAGAAATTAGCAGATCATGCCGATGATGAATGTCTTGTCTTCACATTAAACATAGGCTGCTCTGATCCCATTGCCCCCCTCACTTGTCTGGCTTAGGAAAGGCAAGGGGAAGAGGGGCAAGGGGCAGGGGTGCCACCTGAGCCTCAGCCCTGCTGTTAAAGGCAGGGAGATGTGTGGGCACTCAGGCACTATGGGTTCTGCTGACTTTCAGGTTTTATCACTGATCTTACGATATTTAGCACATTTTTTGAAGTCCCGGCTTCTGGATTCATGAGTTCACCACAGCTTGCTTTCTAATACTAGTTTATTATATTTATTTTTGGCAAAGAAGATGAAAATGCTAACTCATCTATCTCCCTAAACCTAAGAAATCGGGAAGTGAATGAAATGTCCCAAACTGTGTTTTCTTTGAGAATTCCTTTCCCTATCCAAAGCTGAGGTTTGCAATTGCTGTGTGCAAACACCGCGGATGAGGAAAGGCTCAGTGACACAATCACAGCACCCCCCCTGAAGAGCGCGACACCCCTTCCCCAAGAAACAGGGCACCATTTTCCATCACCTCCTGATTTTAACCAGCCTCCCTGCTGGGAAGCTCTAGGCAGGGCAGCGTGGAAAGAGCTCGAGAAAGTCTCCAAACCAGCCGAAGCCTGAGTACACGCTGACCTCAGACTGTAAAAATCGTTAGCAAAAGTGAATTTGAAAAGAGGGAGCAGAACGCGCAGGGATCGTATTGAAGAGGATTGTTTGAGAGGACAGCGGGGAGGGAGTATGATGCTGCTAAGCCACCGGCGCAGACTCTGCCCAAGGCAGCACGGCAGAGGCGTTGCTTAGCCCGACCTGTGGGTCTTGATTTAAAGGGCTGTGCCTTCTGGAGTCCAGATGACCAATAAGTGCCCATCGCTTTTAAGAAAGCCCTTGTGCCTTGCAATAATTCACTGCTGATTGCCTGCATTTCCTTAAAAGAGCTCATTTAGAGTTGATTTAAGTACTCCTGGGGAGGGAGGGAGCGGGGGAGGGGGTGCGGTGATTTAAGGAGATGGTGTCAGCCGCAGAAGCAGCAGAGGCTCTCCAGCCTTGCAGCAGTGATGCTGGCTGGAGGATTACTGTGGAGAATGTGAGAGCCAGGGACCTCCCCAAAAACAAGGGTCCTGGAGGTGATTCACGGTAACCATAAATCTTACAAAATCCTATTTCCCCCTCTTTAAGGGCCAGCTCTGATACAAGCATGGATTTGCTGGGTACCACAGAGCTCAGAGACCAGCTGAAGCTTGCAATTGCATTTTGCTATTCTAATTCGGGGAGGGGATCTGATTGGTCTGGGCTCAGCCTCCGGGACACGATTCAGCTGAGGAAGTGCAGGTCTTTAGAAAGAGAAACAACATGCTCAGGACTTCATTGACTGTAAAGAGTGCAAAGATAACTTGCTTACATGTAGGCATTCACGTCTGGTGAAGTAAGTGTCACTGGACAACCAGATCAGATGTATATATCCATACTGGGATGATCTGTCTTTGTCTGAAGTGACACCTCCTGCAAGAGCCTTCAGTGAGAACTTTGTGGATGCTGAGAGTGGTAGCTTTTGCCCTACTAGATGACCTGCTGCTTCACAGACCCTCCTCTCTGATGTCTCCTGGCTCTGCAGGTAGCTGCTCCTGCACATCCTTGGAAGCAAAGGCAGTGGATCAGTAATGTCTGCAGGCAAACCCCAATGGCTTCCTCCATTCCTGATCGTTGCACGGCATCTCTGCTGAGCATCACGCCTGTGACAGAGATGTCTGAGGATGAGAGACAAGTGCCCTCCAGGACTTCATTCTCACCCACAGCCCGCTGCAGAGCACAGTTATCGCCAGGTGCCAGCTGGCAGGTCCTTGCAAAGCTCTGTCTCCTGACAAGTAGAAAATCAGGAATAATCCAACAGTGCAAATTTTCAACCACATATATCCTTGTTTTCTAAGTGTGCTGCCTCTTTAAAACACCGTGGCTTATATTTCTAGGTGGTTCTATCTGGAAGGACTGAAAAAGAAGAAGAGAGAACAGGAATAGCAAGGAAGAAAAGGATCAGTTTAGAAATTAGCAGAATGAGGATTCTTCTGCTGTGCTTCCATCCCTGCATCCAGTCCCCCCTCCATTACTGCCCTCCCAAATTGAGAGCAAGGCCAACTAAGCAGGGAGGTACTCCACGCTTGCCCCAATGAGGTGCAGAAGAAGATGAGTGCTTCTTTTGTGTTGTTTCCAACCCAGGAGCCTTGTCTCCGATTCCTCCCTGGATGAGGACTGGAGAGCTGTCATAACAGGGACTGGTTTCCATAGCAAACCCAGCATTTTCAGATGGAGAAGCTCAGCCCTGCATTCACTAGAGCTGAGAAGAAAAGCATTTATTCCCCCATAAGCATGAAGGACAGGGAGAAGTCTAATGCCACGTGTGGTTTAAATTTCGTGAGCTTCTTCAAAGCAGAAATAGCCTGCTAGTGAGTGCCTGCTGGCAGCTTTTCTCTGTCTAACCCAATACATGTGTTGAAGACCGATGCAATTCAGAGATGAGTCTTGTTCCTTATTTATTGGTTTGTTGGTTTCTCACAGAATCTGAGGGTCAGCAGTGGGCCACACTGTGCACTGAGGGAGGATGTGCTGCTCTTGGCCCACGTGCCCTGCTAAGAAGCAGAGTGCACTGCTAAAAAGCACTTTGCCAGCAAAAGTGCAAAACTGTATTGAAGGCACCATAACCTCAACAGCAGGCACGAGAAGATGAGATAGAGGGGCTGCCAGTGGACATGAGATGGAGATGACCAAGAGTGCTGTATCCAATGGGAGGCAGGAAAACAGAAAGCAAGGGCCGGGGACACACGAGATGAAGTGCCAGGTTCTGGAAAGCACCAGGGGAGCAGTTGAGCATTTCCATGAATTAAGAAGGGTGGAGCACCCTCAGCACCAGAGCTATTCTCAGCTCAGCTCTGAGGGTGGTTGAGCTCCATGCTCCTAGGCAATCTGAGACTGGACTGTCAGTGCTCTGCCATCCTACAGCAACCATGAAAGTATCTCAGGGGCCACACTCACCTGTCAGCATCTCTGCTTGTCATGCAAAGTTGCTTGGACAGGGGCCTGCTCATATTTTGGGCTCTGGCTGCATGGTAAATGGTGGAAAGGACACTTTCCATATCAATCTCTCCATCCACAAGCCCATGTGATACACAAACGCTAAACCAGCAAATGGCCTTTCTCACAGCTGATCAGTGTCAGGGATCTGCTGTGTGAATCCAAATGGGTGAGTTATTTCACCTTTTTCCAGAGCCTTCATGACTAGAAACCATTTCAAAAACCAAACCCATGCTTCCAGAAGCTACAGTTTCCAACAAAGTGGTGGCATTACAGAAGGCTGGGAGAGAAGACTTGTTTAATCAACAAAGGACAGCAAGAATGGTACATTGCCAAGGCCTTAAAGGGTTACAGAGAGCAGGAGAAATTCTTTCTCGCCCCATTTGTGGATAGGGATTCACGGCTCACTTCACACAGGCTGTATGCAAGTCAGTCCCTCTGGTGTCATCTGCAAAGGCTCTGGGGACTGGGAAGAGCTGGAGGGTGGCTGGGCTATCTTTGCCAGCACAGGACCCATGCTCCCAGGAGCACATAGGAGACAATCAATCCTTTTCTGGACGGGTCCCTGGCACACAGTACAGAAGAGCACCCCAGGAGAAGAAGGATCGTGTGTCCAGCCTTGACCCAGCGCAGTTGGGGTGTTCACCCATAGTGGCAGTCCTGTCCCCAGAGCCCTTCAGCAGGACTCATGCAAGCACTGCACAGTGATGTGTCCCTGTCCTCCAGAATGAGTTATCACATCTATGCAGAGCAGACAGTGCAGGCATTTATTCCTCCTCCAGATGGAGAGATCTGCATTTGCAGTGGACATTAAATCTGTAGCAAAGAAAAAAAAAAAAAAAAAGAAAGGAAACCCATGCTGCAGCCATAAACCTCCTTCCCTCAGCCAGAGAGCACAGGGAGCTTGTGGGGAGGCAGAAGGGACGTTGTCCAGCCCGTGAAAGACAGGAGGGGACAAAGCGGTTGTCCTTCGAGATGTCTCACCTTTCTCATAGCAAGGCTAAGGGGAGGACAAGCACTTAGCTCTTCCTGCACCTGACATCCGTGTGGGGAAAACGCACTAAAGCGTAATGCGTACATGCGCTGGCAAGCGTCGCCTCAGCCGGCTCCCCCCTCCCCCCAACACCCCTGTTGCTTTTTCCTGGCTACGAAAGGAACACCTTCGGTCCCAGTGCAGGGATGAGTATTTTGCAGGTAGAAGGGAACACTCTGTTACCCAGCTTGGTGCCAGCAGCTCGTGGAGCTACCCCGTGCCCAGATGCACTTCGGGGACGGTCTGCTTCCTCCTTTCCTCTGCCCTGTGACATTCTCTTTCCTATGGGAGGTGAGAATGGCTTGTCCTGCAGCCCTGTGCCCAAGCCCCCTTCCACTGCCCAGAACAGATCCCCAGGCCCTAGTGCTGAAGACTTCCAACACCATTCACAAATGCCTGTTGGTTAAGGAAAGGCAGTAAAGGAGGGAATATGCTCTTTTATGCCTTAGTTTACATGTCGACTCATTTTTCTTGAACTGCACTGGGAACACATGAAGAATTACTGCATTAATTAGAGAGTAAATGACCCCTAACTCGTAACAGTGCTCTCCCAGCTTTAGCAGCCATTTGTTAACAGCAATGAAAAGCATCTGATTTTGGTACAGAATGTAACAACGAGAGACCACACGTTCAGGGCTTCAGTATTTCCCCCGCCAGAGCACAGGAAGTTGTTTGTCCCACTGAAACCCGCAAGAGCTGCTGTATCTAATGCTCTGAGCATCCCACGCATTTGATTTTGGGACTTTTTTTTCCCCTCCAGCTGAAATGTCTGTAGCGTGCCATCAGTGCAGCACATCAGCACAATGACCAGGGGCACCTTTCACTCCTCTGCAGCTCTTTTCAAGCCAGAGACCCAGCAGCCCGTGCATTCTTAATTGACAGAATTAGGAAGCTTATTTGAAGAATACTTAAGTCCTCAGAGTCTAATTTCCTGCTGTATAAATAATACATCAGCAACAGCAGTCTCCAGGAATAAATAAATTAATAAATAAATGAAAAATAAAAACTTAAGAAGCCCAGATGAGTATTCGAGCTTCCATCGCACTGTGAGAATCCTTTGCAGAGGTTTTTCGCAACAGCCCCCAACTGCATTGTACCATTTCTCGCCTCATCTGATTTACCGAAGGGGATAGGAGCTGAAAATTACACATGCGAGCCTCGCCCCTGCAGGCGTGATCACACCTTTTGATGAGCACAGTGAGAGCCTGGGCTCTCTGGAATAAATGCTCCCGCCTCCCAGTAGGAAGCCTTCCGCTGTACATCCAGTGAAGCCCAGCACCAGCATCGCCAGGAGCCGCTGCCAGCCCCGCTTGGCGGGTGGCGAACGGCCCCACGACAGCAAAGCACCGCAGATCTCCCGCCCGCTGCCAGCCCCGGTGCTCCCAGTTCAGCTCCACACCGTTGCCTTTCCCTGCCGTGGCAGCCTCGGGGCTGGCACAGCTCCAGAAGATCGAATAGCAGGTGCTTATGTTATTAAAAGCCACGTTGCTGCACATACATATTCATGGAGGGGGTGGGGAGAGGCTGCGAACAGCACACGCAGCTGTAGCTTTGGCAGACTGCAACTTTTTAGGGCTGAATTTGCAACTGCAAACTCCCTCACCAGGTCCAGGTCCAGGTCCGGGTCTAGGTCCAGTTCCAGATCCAGGGTGAAACGGATCAGACTGGAAAGTGCACCTTTGGTCTCGCTGGACCAGTCCTTGCCCCAGCATCATCCCATGCCCACGTGCTCCATCCTCAGCTCCGTTTGCACCACTGTTTAGCAAAGCCGTAAGCAGCAGCTGATCCCTGGACTTCCTCTGATTTACTCGAGCACTGGGGCCTCTGAGTTTTGATTTCAGTCTTGCTTCAGCTCCGCTCTGCCCTGCAGACATTGCTGAGAGATACAGGGAAAGCAACAGCATCTTTGCCCATATTTGCTGGGAGGTGCTGAGCTCCTGGTGCTGGGGATGCTGCCAGCAGGGAACCACCACAGCCATGGGAGGAGGAAGGAGCTGCAGCATTCGGGTGTTCAGGAGTGTGCCTGCCAGAGCCACGCTGTCTGCAGGGCTCCCACGGACTGGGAAGCAAACAGGCCTCTGAAAGGCTAAAAGGAATTGAGAAGGAGAGCTCCAGGACTTCATTGGAAGTGTTTCTGCAGCACAAATATTTGTATTCCTCTGACGTGGGATTTACAAGCACACACTCGACTCTGGCAGGGAGAGCCTTCAAATATGAGCCAGGTCTCTATGAACTTATCAGTTGCTGCTGACTTCCTCTGTCTTTCTGGCTTTCTCACTTGTGTTATCAATTATTTTTTGGGTGCCTGAATCAGGGAAATGTGGTTTCTGGCAAATGAGACAGTTCATGGGTGCCCTGCCTAGAAAGTAAAGCAGCCCGGGAAGAGGGGAGAACACACGAGAGCCTGGGGTGCCCGGGTGCCATGTAGCTGCTCATGGGCTGCCCCTTTGCTTCCCCACAGCACACGGGGCTGGAGACATCTCACAACCTGTCCTCCACAAAGCCTTAATGTCCCACGCAGGGATATGGGGACAAGCATGCCAGGGGCAGAGGTGCCAGGCACCCCGAGCCCCTGCTTGACGATGCACCCTCATCGTCAATCTCTGCTGCCTGCACAGTAATCTCCTTCAGTTTGCTCACGACAGGCAGCCCCAGAGTTTCAAGGGAGTTTTCTTGTTCTCACCTGATGGGCAGAGCAAAAGGAAGGGCTGTGTCAAATGGAGCTGTTCCCTTCCCCACACTCTGCCTCTGAGGACCACAGCATCGCCTCCACCTCGGAGAGATGGAATCTGGAGCAAACGCTGCAGACAAAGGGGCCCGTTTGAAACACCGCTGCCAATAAATAATTCATGGGAGAGAAGTGGTGAGTCTCAGGGGAGCCAGCGCAGGGATCTGTGAATCTGGATGAGTTTGCAGTGCTTTAATTATGCAAATTGACAAATGTCTCTACACTGAGAAATTCTGCTAGTCCTGCAAAAGAGCAAGAGCTGGAAAATAGCAAGAATTTCCCAAGGCCATGTGCCTAGCCAGCTGCCAGCCACAGCTGGCAGAGTGAATCTCTCCAAGGTCCCTCTGGAGCCAGCTCTGCCTCTTTAAAGGGCAGCCAGCAGGATCCCCCGTGCAGCAGACCAAGCGCAGTGCCTTGACAGCTTCACCTGATCGATGGAGCCATGGCCTCAGCCCCTCTCTGGGACCAGTGCCCTTTGCTCCCAGGATGAGCCAGCTGAAGGAGTGGGACTGAAGAGCCAGCTCAGGGCTGCTGTGGGATCACAGATTATGAGTTACCATCAGAGAACTTCAGCAAGGACAGCCAGGGATCCTACAAAGACCTTTCCCACTGATTAGGTCAGGCTGTGAGAAAGGCAAAGTGCTGTGCGGGGCGATGTGGTCTTTGCCCCCTTCCCCTCCCCACCTTCCAAACACACGGGTGGGAACATGGGACACTTTTCTTCCGTGGGTCTCAGAAATTTCTGTGTGGTCCTCTGTTGCTGCCTCGTGGCCGCAGCGCAGGCGGTGGGCTCCCCCACACTGGCGCTGAGCCCTGCGTCCATGGAGCCAAACACCCGAAGGATGGAGGACCCGCAGTCACCTGCTGAGGGATGCTCACTTGTGCCCGGGCGGATACAGGGACTGTCCAGCATGGCTTGACGAAGCAAAAACTCTGTAAGAGACTTTTGTCACATGGAGCTTTTGGAAAGCCGATCCTTCCTCAGCCTGTCAACAGGCCCGGCAGAAATAGGGCAGAAGGAAGCCAAACCTAGGGCACTGGGAGCTGGCAATGTCCCCAGCAGCAGCTAGCCCACATGGGGTGGGTAGAAATGAGCTCCGTTACAGAGTGGGCATCCCCTGAGATCCCAGATACTGCCTCCTTGTTCCTGTGCCCAACACGCTGTTTGTCAGCGGAGCAGATTCATTTGGTGCATGGTCCAGCCTCATGAGGATGGAGAGGACGGGGCAGGACGATGGTCGCAGTGACTCCTGTCATGGAGAAGGGCACCTTGGCCTTTTGGCCATGAGTAAGAGAAGGACCCGAGGCCACTGACATAGTTGTCCCCACTTCCCCTGTGGCTCTGCATGGTCAGGGCTGTAAAGCTGAGGGGCTGGCTGTGACCCAGCATCCTCCCATCCCATCCTTCCCCTGTGCTGCAGGCTGGACAGCTACCCACACCAATTTCTCTCTGCAAACTACCCACCAGATAGTTTTAATTTTCCCACTGTATTATCAGTTGTTGGTTTCATTTCTGAAAACTGACTTCTCCTCAGTTTTAATGAAAAATATTTGATTTTCTCTAAAAACATGCAGTTCTCTGTTAACCAAACCCAGACACTTTCACTGAAAAATTAACAACGCTTCTGAATTATTTTTGTGCTTGTCTCTTCGGAAGAGGGTGGGGGAAGAAAGGAAAGGAACTGTATTACTGAAAAAAAAAAATGGGAAAATGTCAACGCAAACAATATTTTATGCAGAAATGCCTGGTTTGATTGAAAATCCATTTTCTCACAAAATAAATTTTTCATGAAAACTATGTCAGAGCCAAATCCAAACAGGGACAACCTGGAGCAGAGACAAGCCACCTTGTTCCACCGATGCTGATTTATGCCAAGCTGCCTGGAAGCAGGAGCTGGTGGCAGCTGTCTTGACCTGTCAGCTGCAGAAAAAATGTGGTCGAACCTCCCAATTCCAAGGCAAAGCAGGGACCAACAAGGTTCTGGTTCTGCTCAGCACCTTGGAAGTCAGCGCATCACAGTGCTGGCTGTACTGGTGCCTCCTTAAGCAAACCATCCTTTCCCCTCACCTTTTTGGCAGCCTGGTGGTGGATCAGGATGCAGACAATGGTTGAGGTGAAATGCAAGGTTCACTCAGGGGTGATCTGCTCTGCTACAACCCAAACTGACAGGGCTCAAAGCAGGAATAGTGGGGCACAGCCCAGCACCACATGGTACCCAGGAGCCTTCTGTTTCTCAAGTTCTCCATCCCCAGAAGAGATGGGAAAGGTGGCACCCCAAAAGTATCATACTGCACTTGACAGCTGCAGAGAAACTTGTATGAGGTTTGGCCCTTTCCCAACACACCCATCAATCCATGGATGGAAAAAGCTGCTCGTGACTGCCAGCCCTCAGGGCTGCATCAGCACCATGTGACACATCTCACTCTGCAAATGCCTGCAGAGCTGTTCAGTCCAAGCAGGACAAGAAACCAGCCCTTCAGGGGACGGGATGTTCTGGCACCAGCTCCATGCTGGAGGCAGGACACTGGCCGAAATCTCCTCTGTTTCCCACACAGTCACCCCTCCCTCGGGGGTTTGATAACTGAGCTGCTAGTGTGTTAAAGACTCATCACTCACTGCAGGCTCGGTGCTCACAGCAGTCACCAGGCCATAAGCTGGTGTTCTGGAGGTGCAGGTTCTGCTGAAGGTCTGCCCTGCACTTTGCACTGGTGGCTCCGTGCCAGGAACAGACCCAGGCAAGAGTATACACCTCCCAGCACGCTAGGCACAATCATTGGAGCTGCTGGGCACATGAAGAACAAGGAATGAAGACCAAAAACTACATATGAGAAACGTGTTCTGGCCACAGTCCCCTTCCTGGCGAAAGCTCCCCCATGCAGTGGGTTATCGCCTACACCTTCAAACAAAGGCTTGGATACTTCATGGCACCAGCAACCCAGGGACAGCTTGTGGCATGCAGGAGCCTTGGCTGGATTTGGGTAACTCTTGGGTCGATTTTTGGGTATATCTTCACGTCTCTGAGGTCCCATTCATCTGCCACAGTCATCAGCTCTGAGAACACATCACCTCCAGTTGCCCTTGCAATTGCAGTTGTGCTCCAAGATCAAAGTTGAGACCTCCCCTGTGCCAGTAGGACACATGTCACCACGTGCAGAGAGCAGCAGAGAGCACAAAGGGGCCAAGAGCCTCTCACTAGGGCACATCCAGCCCCAGACCCGCCGTAAGAGCAGAGGAGCACAGTATGGTCTTACTGCAGAGTCAGCGTTTGTCAGATGCATCAGCTCCTTTGCCCTGAAGCCAGGTGGAGATGCAGGTAGCTGGCTTGAGCCACGCTTCTGATTCCCAGCAGCGCCAGGTCCATGCCAGTAGCCACGTTCCTTTGGGACCATCAAACCCTTTGCTGGGTTGCTCTGCAAGGTCTGGTTCCTGTGCAGCACAGACAGTGACTCCGTTTCCCTCCTCCTGTAATGAGCTCTGCCAGGTCCTCGGGTGAGCACAGCCTTATTTTAGAGTTCTCTCTTTTGGGCAGCTTGGCCAGGTGGAGAGAGAAAGCTGCATCTGACCTTTGGTGGGGATCAGAGGTCAGTGCAAACTCGTTTCATTCGGCATGGCCCAAGGAGGCGAAGGCCCCGTTACTTTCTGCCTCAGCACAGGAGACAGACGGCAGCGTCTTAAACCAGGATTCTCTCATCAATCATTTATTGGATTTATGCAGCTTCACTTAGGAACCTGATTTATATTTCCTCTCAATTTACTGCATTTGAATTGTTTGCAAATAGGCACGTGAATCATCGGTTGGAGCAGAAAAAAAGCTATTTTCAAGCTTCATTTAGGCCGTTTGAAGCATTAATTTTTAGTTGCAAAGGCCATTTTTTGCTAAATTGGTTTTTAGATCTTGTCTTCCTTGTTCTGGGTTATAAATTTAGTGCTGCTGGAGCAAAAATGATCAGAATTGGATTTTTCAGCCTTCTGAGGCAGGTGCAAGGGCCCCGTTCTGTGCTGGGTTGCACTGCGGCACCAGAGGAGATAATTTGGCTCTTGCTGTTGAGACAGAAATACCCACCCTCACCCCTCCCCCCCAGCACAATTTAACACAAGCTCTTGAGGACAAACTGAAGCCCTGTGTTGTCTGTCTTTGGCACCAGGATAGGATTTTTTTTTCCTTCACGAATATTCTGAATCCTTAAGCTACCCTCCAAGGCCATCTTTGGTCTTGGAAAATCACCTTTGAATCTAGCATGGGAAACGCCTTCAACTCAGCTCTTTTAAAGGTGACCTTGTTTGAGGGCCACAGCATCCCAGCAGCATGTGTGGGTGGTTGGTGGATGATGTTTTATTTAAACACAAAGGCGTGAGATTCCAGCTCATTTCAAACAAATCCTTTGGTGGGAAAATATGCACATATTTTTGACACAAATCTGTCCGTGGCTCCATTAATTCTCTGCCAAAGTGCTTTACCTGCTGGAGCAGATGATAATTCAGCAATGTAAACAGAGCCTTTTAATTTCATTTTGGGATCACGAATGAAAACAAACTGATTAACAAAAGCAGAGTAAACAATTGTTCTGCCTCCTCCTGTTAGTATTAATATTCGCCCAGTATTGATGCTGTTCTCCCAGGAGCCTGTGTCAACACCACGCGCTGGGTGCTGCGATGCCTGTGCATTGTGCTGAGCCATTCGTGTCCAAGGACGAGGTTCAGTGCCAGGAGAACGGCTTTTGCAGCCTGCACATGGGAAGAATGACTTCTCCATGGAGAGATACACCAGCACACCCTTGGCTTTTGCTGCCTTCCAGGAAGCTCCCTCTCCCTGCTGCCAAGGGCTGCCCCACCATCCCCGTGGTCCTCATCCCCGCACGCCCAGTGCTAATGCTGCAAAGGAGAGATGCTGCAGGAGTCTAGAGCACAAGTCTTATGAGGAGCGGCTGAGGGACCTGGGCTTGCTCAGCCTGAAGAAAAGAAGGCTCAGTGGAGACCTTCTGGCTCTCAACAGCTCCCTGACAGGAGGTTGGAGCCAGGTGGGGTTGGGCTCTTCTCCCAAGGAACAAGCATCAGGACAAGAGGAACTGGTCCCTAGTTGCACTAGAGGAGGTTTAGGTTGGACCCGAAGAGCAATTTTTTTCCCAAAAGAGTTGTCGTGGAGATGTGGTGCTGAGGGACAAGGTTTAGTGGCGCCCTAAAAGTCCTGGGATAATGGTTGGACTCGATGATGTTAAAGGTATAAGCCCGTGACACCAGAGTCTTTGAAAGCAGCCCCGGTGTGGCCACCCCAGCCCATGTGCACACTTTGTAATGCTCCAGCACCACAGAAAGCAAGGGGTGTCTGAGAGGTGACACAGCATGTAGAAATGTGTCAGTAATCTCCTGTAAATGATTTAAGTGTAAGCACGGGGGAGTGAAAAAATGTTATCACAGCTTGAGCAAGGGCAGAGGAAGGTGTCAGAGCTCTTGTTCAGGACACCTCCACCCACACTGCAAACCTAGGAGAGACTGCACACCCAGCATCCACAGGAGCATGGGGAAGAGCTGTCTCCCTCCCAGGGCTGGCAAGGCACAGTGTGGGGCTGAGGACAGGGGAACTTTACAGCTGCCCCTTCTCCATGCCACCTGATACAACAAATGCTTGTTCAAGCAACCAAAAAAAATAATAAAATAGCCAAGACCTGTCTCCTGCCTGAACAACAACTCCATCACATCCAGCTAGCTGGAATTTGGTCCATGGTGAGATGCACACAGGGGTGGTAGATGGCCAGTGGCTCCTGGAGAAGGGGAAGGGCTGCAGGATGAGCTACAGAGAACATGCTCAAGTCACAGGCTGAACTAAACCTCGATGATCTGGTTTGTGCACCATTCCAGCTGCCAGAGAAGAGAAACCTAGAAGGCAGCAAAGTTCTGGTGCTACGAATATGTCTTTTTCTTGCTTTATTTTGTGCTAATCACAACAGCTGCTGTTTTACTCTTTGCTTTGGAGAATGACAGGCTGGCAGTCCCTCTGCAAGGGACTGGTACATGTAGGTAGGTCACTGCAGAGACAGAGTAGATGAGCATCTTTTAACACACCGCTCAACCCACTATGAATCATAAGCATCATGATGGGACAGCTGGTTTGGGGAATGAAAACACTGGTATCAGAGGATGCCATCTCCATTGCTAAGTGACACCTGGGGAAGCCCTGAAGGAAGTGCTCATGCCCAGCCTGGTGTGTCTGGGGACAAGGAGAACAGAAGGAGAACCCTGTGGCTCTCACAGCGAGGTGGTATCTGCTAACAAGATACCAAAGAGGTGAAAGGAAGGCACAACATCCATATCAGGCTTTGCTGGGCCTGAGGTCTAAGAAGATGATGTCTAGATAAAGAACTCACTGAGATTACTTACGCAGCTATCTATACACATATCTTAAAGCTCATTAGAGTCCAAGTAACAGATTTCACTGGCTATTGTAGACCAGTGGCTTAATCCTAGGGCACTCCGAGATGTTGAAGATGTCAAGCTATTTGCTGACCCCAGGAGAAATCAGAAACCTGGAAAAGACCAGCATGACATCTTCCTGCTCAAACCATGGCAAGCCAAAGTCAAGGGGAGATCTCCCATTCCTGCAGCAGGGACTAAGGATGTGGGTGGAAGCAAGTTCAGGGTGAGTGGTGAAGTGCAGAGCTGTTAGGCAACATCAGAGCTTTGCAACAAGGGGACTATGAAATGATGAAAAGTAAGAATTGCAGGAAGGTAATGTAGAAATTGTGTAATAACCAAGTGAACACCTATGTGCTACTTTGTTGCAACTTAATTTGAATTCCAAGGTTGTCATAAATAGTGAATAAATGATGATCTCTGAAATACTCTTCTTGTAAGTTCCTTGCGAAGCACTGAAAAGGTCCCTGTTGTGAGGTGTCCTGGTAAGGAGAGGGAAAACCGAGCTCAAGATGTGGAAGGACACCAAGGACCTCCTATAGTGTGGAATCTGCAAACTGTTACAGTATGTGCTTACGACTGTCATTCAATTACCTCTTGCAAGAAGAAGTAAACTGGTAGAATATCAGCACTTGAAGGTCCCTTTTTATTCATCAGAGAGGTATCTTCTCAGATCAAAGCAGTTGGAACTGTTAAGTCTGGAGAAGAGAAGGTTCCAGGGTGACTTTATTGCAGCCTTCCAGTATCTGAAGGGGCCAACAGGAAAGCTGGGGAGAGATTTTTGACAAGGGCTTGTAGTGATGGGACAAGGAGTAATGGCTTCAAACTGGGAGAGGGAAGATTTAGATTAGAAATTAGGAAGAATTTCTTCACTCTGAGGGTGGTGAGACAGTGGCACAGGTTGCCCAGGGAAGCTGCGGATGCTCCATCCCTGGATGTGTTCAAGCCCAGGCTGGATGGGGCTCTGAGCAACCTGGTCTAGTGGGAGGTGTCCCGGACCATGGCAGGGGGGTGGAACGAGATGATCTTTAAGGGTCCTCCCAACCCAAAATCACTGTGATTCTAAATTGGCTTAAGAGCGTTTTGTTAGATGCTCAAAGGTCAGCATTAAGACCCCAAGGTAAGGAAGCTCCAGCAGCAGTAGAATAAAAAGATCCTTGAGGTGGTGCCTGTGGATGGAAATGACTCCAGATTTCCCAGGACATCTTTGGGCACCCCAGTTCGAGAAAGACATAGAACTACTGGAGGGAGTCCAGCACAGGGCCACCAAGATCATTAAGGGAGTGGAGCATCTCCCTTATGAGGAGAGGCTGAGAGAGCTGGGGCTCTTTAGCC
>WTSP01004018.1:33514-48529 GCA_025331215.1 Actenoides lindsayi
ACATTTAAAAGCGCAGTACACCCCAGATAGCCCCATGATGCTGTGTCTTCTCAGAGCAGGAGCAGTGCAGGCACAACACACATAGCATGTGTTGGGGCTGTGGTCTGACAGCCCTCTCAGGGGCCACAGCACATTTCACCAACACCATCCGTGCAAAGGGTGGCCCAGGTCTCCACAAGCCCCATCACAAGCACCGTTTGTGGATGCCAGGGCAGGTCCCTTGGGAGGCAGCAGCAGCTCTGGTCTCTGCTGAGAGAACCGCCTGAGTGGGGTCAGAGGCATTTCCAGCCACTTCACAGCCTGAACCTCACACTCAGAAGCTGCAGCAAGATGGGAAAGGTCAAGCGCTAAGAGTCCTTGATGCAATTCTTTGCAAAACCACTCTGCAACCTAAAACCACTCAGCCTGCTATTTAAAGAGGGGACTTTCCCAGGAGACAAGCTTGGCAGAGAAAACAGGAGAGGAAGGAGTTATTAGCCTTCCTATACATTGCCCAGGAGAGCTTTGCTGCTAACGTAGCCCTGGCCTGGCTTCACCTGAAACTCATGGAAATGCCTGAAATGGGTGTTGCAGAACCTCTGGAGAGGGGAACTCCTGCAGAAAGCAAGGCCAAGCATGGAAAAGGAGGGGAACAAGCAGTGCCTGCTTGGAGGTGGTGTGCAGACCCAAGTGTAACTCCTTGTCTGTCAGCTGGAGTAGGAGCAAGCTATTGGCGAAGGGGGAGATATGGACCTGAGCCCCCTCCAGCTGAGCTCAGGCTCATTCCTGCTTTCTGCACTAGCCGTGAGAGTGTTGGTTCCTCTGCCCACTGCTGCTCTCCCTGCTGATGGGGACCACAGGGAGAGCTCAGCATGAGACCATTCATGCAGGGACACGGGCAACAGGGCCAGTGAAGCTGAGGGTCACCTTATGAAGGATTGGATGATGGCAGGACCAGGCTCCTGTGGGTGAACCATGGGAGTGTGAGTGCCGTCCCTCCTGGGATGGAGGTTTTGGAGGATCTGAGCACATTCTGTCTAACATCAAACACTGCAGTCCAACTGCCTGAGTTTTGCCTCCATTCAGGCGCCTGCAAAGCCATCACCTCTGCACCTTCCCACCTCTGCTCACCCTCTGCAGACAGGGAAACACAGCCCAGCCTGTCTGCCAGGGACCAGCACAGACAACACAGCAGGGAAAGGGTCAGGCAGGACCCCAGGTCAGGTCACAGGCAGGGTCCTGCCTGCCCTGGGAGCCCAAGGGAAACTTGTCAACCCACTGCAGTCTGCCACGGGCAGCATCTGCAATCTCAGGACATGGTCCTGAGCCAAAGAAGAGGTGATGATCTCTATAAGAAAGGCTCCTGATCCACCCCAAGCCCTGCTCAAATGTTCCTCCCCTGCCCCAAGTGCTATGAAAATGCTGATTTTTCACTTTGCCTGTGTTTTTGCAGTGAAAGGGAGTATTTCTGCAACACTCACGCAGCTCGGTGTGAACAAAGCAGGAAGTCAGCAGAAGCGAGGGGATTTCCATCGGGCAGCTTTGCAGGTCAGGGAAAGAAGAGGGAGAAACTTCTGTGCACACGTACACCTGCCTTTGCAACGCACCATGTGTGCCTGCCGTGCACACACACCTGCAGTTCCCACCACGTCCCTGCAATTTAGGCACCATCTATTTTCCCCTCAAACTTAAAACCGGCAGCTAAAACCATCGCTGCCCTGAAGGCAGGGCCACTGAGGGACTGTGATGGTTCTAGCTCAGCATCCCAGGATAACCACATCAGGCAGGCTCCTGGGAATTTCTCCTGGATGTACCACAGCTCCCAGTGGTGGAACAAAATAAGAGGACCTTCTAACCCATTGATCCGATCCTGCCCGCAGTCCACATGGCAGAAGAAAGAGCAGCCATGCTTGGAGAATAAAACTAAGGAGTGATATCCAGCTTGGGAGGAAGCAGCAGGGTAATCCCTGGTCCCTGCAAGTTGCAGACATGTCCCAGGTCAATTCTGGTTCACATCTTGGTGCCACTCTTCCTCGACGTTTGGACGTTATTTTCATTATCCCAGCCTCAACTGCCTTTGCTCTGCCAGCGGGAGAAAAGAGCTGGGCTGCTGAGAGTGGATGCAGCCCAGCAGGACTACTGAGGTGCAGAGTGCCAGCATGCAGGGGTATTGCCCTACCAGCTTGGGCTGCACATGGAGTTCCCTGCCTTGGCCATGGTCTCCACCTCTCTTGGGTGGTCTAGGGAACTGGCATGTCTTCTTTCCCCATCTGAACCTGGATTTCTGAAGACTCCAGGAGAATGACATTTCCCTCCCTTCACCCAGGATGACTCCAGATGCAGCTCCCACCAGCTCTCATCACAGCTTGGGTACCTGCTTGTCTTCGGGAGACATAGCAAATCCATGGCCTTTGCATCTCAGAGGGGTTGGGAGTCAGTCCTTGGTGTAGGGAACTGGGATTGAGACCAAGCCCTGCCTCTGCTGCCCAGCATAAGGTGTCCTCAAACGAACCTTGAGCCAAGACTGTGCACCTCTGCAGCATTGGGGAAGTTGTGCAACAGTGTTGGGAAGGAGAGGGCTTTTAGGAATCATGCCAGTTCCCCTCTGCTTTGACCATTTTAACCAATTCCATGTAATGCCTTGGCCTGGGCATTAGCTACAGCTTGAACTGTCCAGTGAGAGAGTGGAGACTGCAGGGCATTGCCTCCTTCCAGACTGGGAGAAAATAAAGCCAAAAGCCACCAGCGTCCCCTGTGCCAAGCACTGGCATTGAGCAGCAGATGAATGCAGGGGAGGGAGGGACAGAGGGACAGAGGCTGCTGATGCCCAAGCAGAGGAGCAGAGACGGGAGCTGCTGGCACAAGGCCAGCCAGCTTCACACAGCGAGGAATAAAGTAAAACTGAACTTCATAGTCTGTGTCCAAACACACCAGATCCAACTTTGCCTGATCCCCAGGTCTGTCAATCTGCCAGGGTATGTCCAAAATAAATAACTGCCCACCAAAAATGCAGCGTCCAGCCTGTGTCACAGCTCCAGCCACAGCGCTGGGACTGAATGCCAGCAGTAAATGTCACCACACATCGGTGGCTTTCTGCAAGTCCAGAAGGGAACCTGCCCATGCTGCAACCAAAGGAAGGCAGGATTCCAGTATCGTTCCCATGCAAAACTGTCCCAAGTGAGTGTGGAGAAAGGCACAAGCCTGGACAAGGAGACCAGTTACAAAGAAGAGCCTAAAAAGATACCCACAGTCAGGAAAGATGGTGTGAAGTTGAAGACACGTGATCTGCCTCTCCTCTAAGGAGAAGTTAAAAGAGGTGACCTGGTAATAGCACTTGAGAACTTTCAGTGAAGAAAAGTACAGGGCCTCAAAGGCTCTTTAATCTAGCAGAGGATGGCAAAGCAAGATCCAGTGGCTTAAGGTTACAGTCAGATAATCCAAATCAGAAATGAGTCACAGTAATTAACCACAAGCACAGACAGTGGAGGGAAACAGCAGCTCCTCCATCTACTGGTGCCTTCAAAGCCAGACTGTCCAAAACACAAGCGGCATTTTTACACCCAGCCTTGCGGGTGTAGCAGGGCCAAAGAGCTGTACCACACAGTGCATCTTTCGCAACCCTGTTCCCGAGCCTCACCAATGGCAACCACCAGACCCTGCCCTCTTAAAGAGCATTTGCTGGTGCACGCAGCCTTGGCGCAGAGGCTGGCGAGGCTCTGGACCAGCCTTTGCAAGTATTTCCCGTTATCCCACAGCATGGCTGGGGCACTCCTCTGCTGGCCTCATGCACCACCTCTCTTTCAAATGAAGTCCCATAGGAAAAAGCCTCTAAGCAAGGGACGTGGCAGCCAATCCCTCCAGCGTGGCAGGCCCAGTCTGTCCTTGCAGCTCTTTCATTACAGGTCCCAGCTCTGGGTCCTCAAGATGATCCTACAGTCCCTGTGGGAAACCTCGGCTTGTCCAAGGGATTGGAATGTGAGTTTGATAAACAACCGTGAGTGGACATCTGTGTACCCTTGATGAGGCCAGAAAGTCCTGAGACAAGAACAGCCAGTAAAACTGTATGCTTTACAGCCAGTGCCTGACACCATCAAAACTGGTCCTTCCAAGGTGGGACTTCTACATTTATGGGCCCTTCCCCTCCTAAAAGCAGATGCTAGCACGCATACTCAAGCCGGAGAAGACAGCTCATGAGGTCTACTCACTTACTGCCCTCTCTGCTCCCAGGTTTTCAGGATTTTGCTGAAATTCTGAAACTTCTGAAACAAAGTGATTGTGCCCCTGTACTTGGCACTGGAGAGGCCACAGCTTGAGCACTGGGTTGATTTTTGGGCACCGCAGGATAAAAAAGACATTGAGGTGCTGGAGCGAGTTCAGAGAAGGGCAACAAAGTTGGTGAGGGGTCTGGAGAAAACGTCTTATGAGGAGTGGCTGAGGGAGCTGGGGCTGCTTAGTCTGGAGGAGGCTGAGGGGAGCCCCTACTGCCCTCTACAGCCACCTGAAGGGAGATTGGAGTGAGGTGGGTGTTGGTCTCTTCTCCCAGTTGACTGGTGATAGGATGAGAGGAAATGGGTTTCAGTTGCACCAGGGGAGGTTTAGGTTGCATATTAGGAAAAAAATGTCTTTCCTGAAAGAGTTGTGAGGCCTCGGAACAGGCTGCCCAGGGAGGGGGTGGAGTCACCATCCCTGGAGGAGTTCAAAAAACACGTAGATGCGGCACTTCAGGACATGGTTTAGCATTCCCGTTAATATTTAGTAGACAGTTGGACTTGATGATCTTGAAGGTCGTTTCCAACCTTAACGATTCCGTGACTCTGTGAAGGTGACACAGCTGCACACAGCCTCCCCCAGCCCAAGGAGGGAAGGAGAGCTTTGCAGCGTGTGCACCACGGCGCACAATGGCGGCAAACGCAACCTGCCACCTAACCTCCTGGAGCACGCTCATCCCTTGGTCTTCTTTGACGTTTCATTGCCAGCTTTGCCCTTGGCCATCTTTGTCCCCGGGCCATTTGCTCATCAGCTGCGCATCACCCAGCAGCACCTGACTGCCCAGCCTCTCCCGGGCTGAGCTCTGCTTTGTGACATCTCCCAGCTCAGCACCATCTGCGCCTTTCGCTACGGTGCTGCGTGTGCCTGCCGCCGGATCCCTAACGAAGCTGTGAAATAAGAACCACCAATTGCCCCGCGTGGTCCCTGCACCCCAGGTGCAGCCTCAGCACCCGCGCTGCCACTGCCCATCACCACCCTGTTTACAGCCCTCCAGGCAATCTGCGTTCTTTACGACAGCGCTTATAGCCCGGGCTGTTAAAAACTCAGTCTGAGACAAAGATTTCATGTGAATCTGCACCAAATGCTTTAGTAAATCTCAGTCTTGCATGGTCTCTTCATTTTGTAGCTGCAGTCTGAAGGGCAGAGCCAGCTGAGATGCTTTTGACAGAGCATTTAGAAAATGCAGCACTCCTGAAAGGGACCACAATGAGGAATTGCATCTATTTTGACAGAGCTCCCCCAACAAACACCTCAGCACAATTTGGTTTAATTCCCTTGTTTCCTGAACACTCAAACATCTATTCCAAAATGGATCCTGCAGCTTCAGTTTTATTGGTGAAAAGAATATGTATCATTCTGCTTGGGAGTTGCAGAAAACAAGATGCTCCCATGTTTGCAAAGCAGCCAGGATTGTATTTCCACGGGAAAACTTAAGAGTTATTTTCATTCTTCCTTGGGAAATCTGGGGCGGGGAGAAGAGGGAGCTAACATTGAAATCTGCCACAGAATACAAATGCTGGGCTTTCAGCATCTCTCCTGAATAGTAAATCCCGTTTTCTTAGCAGGATTAATTCCTTTTAATCCTAGGGTACGGTTCGCCCTTGTGTCAGCTCTTTCCTCAGCCCTTGCTCCTGAGCGTAGTAGCGCCAGTAGCATTGCCAGGAGTTGCACCTGCAACAGGACTGGGTAGCAGGTTGCCAAGAGGTCTTTTTTTTTTTTCCAGTTACCCCTCATCTACCAGAGCTGGCTTTACAGGGGAAGGGCCCCACACCTCTTGGGAGGTGCACACTCAGCACCTGCACAGTTGTGCTGAGGTCCAGTTGCTGTGTGCCCACAGCATCCCTCCCTCTTGCACAAAACTCTGTGCAGGGAGGCTCCAGTTACAGAGCTGGACCTACCAACCACTTCCAAAGGACCGTGTATGCAGTGGGGCTAAGGGACTAAGCAGCCCTCTTTGCACCACCAGGACAGGTCCCTGTTTCAATGACACAAGGCCTCCCACACCACGGAATCATTTAGGGAGTCTGGATCTCAGCTTCAGCAGTGGCTTCCCCAGAGGGGGCCACAGGAGCTCAAAGTTTCATTGTCCTGGGGATGTTCAGCATCTCAGCAGGAGCTCTGAACTCAGAACTAGCTGGGACACAGGTCACTTTGGCCCAGGACACTCAATTTCTTTCCCCTTTTCCTGCTTCAGCAGAGGTGAAAGTTGGCAGCCACGCATTCAAAGCTGCTGTAGACCATCCTGCCCGCCCAGACAGACAGCACTGACTTTTTCTTGCCTTAGCCTAGGGAAGACTTCTCCATCAGAAAAAGGCATCGTCTTCACCCAAAGGCAGCAGAGCTACAAGGCAGGGAGAAAACATAGTTGGGGCTGAAGAAACCACCCAGACTTCTTTCTGGGGGTGGAGGGAAGGGGTGGCCCTCTCCATGTCCAGGTGAGCACAGGCTCTGCAGCATTACAGATAGGAAGGTGGTCCAGGACCAGCCATGGCCAGCTTGGATTCCCATTGCAGGAGAGCTCCAAGGCACGACCAAAGAGAATCCCTCGGTCTGGAGAGGGAAAGTGAATTCACAGCTCAGCAGAACAAAACAGGCATCCAATTGGCTAAAGCACGTCTTCTCTTAGTCAAAATAAAATGTAGATGCTTAATTATTCATCATCTCATATGCAAAATAGGTATCATAGCAGAATGGAGGAGTGGGGAACGCATTGTTCCTTAAGAATAAATATTTAACATGATACAGAACAGCATGAATTTTTAAAGATAAGTTTTTGCAACTGCTGAAGCTCTTGAACTGCTAAAGAAGCAGAATATCTTCTAGCAGCTATGCCAGCTTCTAGAGTGGGCAACAGCCATTTCCACACAGGCACTGCAGAGGAGGAGGAAGGACGTGAGAGCCTGGGCCCCAGGAATAGCAGCTTTGCAACCGTCATCCTCCTACGCCCACAGCAAAGCAGCTCTGAAAGTGCAGCTCCAGTTGGTGGGGTCAGCTGAATGGGGAAGGGCTCAGCCTGCCCTGCTGTGTCCATGAAGAAAACTCAAGTGATTCCTCCGGATTTCAGGAGCCTGCACAGGGAGAGCAAAGGCTGAGGGAGCTGAGATGCTCCAGCCATTTATGCTTTTTGGGATGAGTCAGGAAGGCTCACGCTCTCTATCCTGCATGGGGCTGGTGGTGCTCATGGACGCAGCACCCAGTGGCTGGGACCCTGCTTACACCCACCCACGGCTCTCACCTTTCCCTTCCCCTGCTCCTTCCAGTGCCTCAGCACCCATCAGATGCTTCAGACCCTGCCTGCAGCCTCAGGAATGGGTCGGAAAGGGAGTTCTTCTGCAGGGAATACAGTCTGCTCCAGCCCAGCTCAGTCCACACAACTCTCCTGGCCCCAGCAGTTTCTCACCCCTGTGCTGCTCGGGGCCTGTCCAGCAGCTCCTGTTGGGAAGCCCCTGTTGCAGTCAGCAGCTGCTGTGATCCCCAGCACCCAGACAAACCTCCAGCTATGGATATCTGGTGCATGCCAGATGGGGCCAACACCCAGGACCCACAGTTCCCACTGGGTAAAGCAAACATAGATGGAGTGATTCCACCCACCACCGGCTCAGCTCTCTCCCGCCTCGGCCACCTCCACAGCCAGGGCATCCCCTGGCACAGCTCTGGGTGAGGGCAGTGGGGCACAGCACCATGGGACAGAGAGGAGGAAAGGGCTTCTGCAGCAGAGATCAGTCCCCACAGCTCTACCACCATCCTCCTAAGGGCTCATTGGCTGCTTAGAAGAGCTCTGGGGAGCGAAACAGGAGCTAATCTGCCCTTTCATCTTCCTACTAGTCAGACAAACCAAGGGACACTGAAGCCATTTTCACAGGTAGGAGCACCAAGAAATGATGCTGGCTGAAGGGACACCTTGGGGCACATCCCCAGTGCTGGGCCAAGGGGCAGAGAGAGCCCAGCAACAGCAGTACCAGCTCTGGGCATGGATGCAGGGAGGGACAGGATGGTGAAACATGCCTATGGTGGGCAGCATGAGCATGGAGAATGCTGTGCATGAGAGAGGACATCTGCAGGAAGGTTGCCCAGGCAGGGCAGGGAATCTGGTGGGAATTGATGAGATCTCTTGGCCCCACTTTAGGAAATCTCCATTCCCTTGTTTCCCATCCATTGCAGAAGCCAAAGGGCTTTGGATACTGCATCCAGCTTCCTCCCTGCACAGACTCAACATCTGTCTGCAAGTAGCTCACAGTGCAAGCTGCACCACCTCTGTCAGGCAGTGGCAGGACTGCTCCTGAAGTGAAAGAGTTAAAGCAGATCCACTGGTGAATGATCCGGCAGCTGCCTCTGCTCTGTACCCCCTTCTGCTGATGGGCCACATGAAAGCTATTACACTATCTCTTGATATATACCTCCCATAAATCCAGGGACTATAAATTAGGCTAACCTTCTGCTTTAAGGGCTGTCTGAGCTCTGCAAAGACATCCCAAAGTCAGGCAGATTCTCACCAATGAGACAGGCACTCTGTCCTCACTACCCTGGGGAACCATGGCCCTGGGACAAGGAGGAAGGAGCACCCCAGCTGTGCCAACAGCTGTATTTGTTCAGGGCTTGGGGAAAACCCTATCCTTTGTCCTTAGAGGGGAGATCAAAGCTGGTTTCTCCCACTGTCCCTAGGACCTGTCACCCCCCACTGCAATGCAGCTCCTCTCCTCCACTGTCCCTGTGGCTCTGGTTTGGATGAGCCATCCAGCAACAAACTGGTGCTGCTATGAATGCATGGGAATGAGCACCAAGTCCTCACCATCGCCTCTCAGAGGTCAAAGAAGAGGGATGTAAAAAAGGTGCAGCACTTTCCTGCTCATCTTTGAGTGCATGTTACCCTGTAATGACTCTGCACCGTGCCTTGGCAGAAGTGGAGGCAGCTCTGGGCTGGCGCAGAACCTTTTTCTTCCCTCTTTCACTGGACGTCAGTGGGTCACGGTGGCCTTATGCCATGTGTCCGTGCTCAGGGTCCAGCCCCAGAAATGTCACTTGCTCCACCATGACTGCCCAAGCTCACTTGCCCTGCCTCATTGTCCCCTCCACCCCCACATCTCAAATGGCATCCCCGTTGTCTGCACGGTGATCCAGGCAATGATGGGAGCCCCAGGGTTGCAGGCCACAGAAATTGAAACAGAGACACCAAACTGGGATTTACCTTCCTGGATCTAGCTCCAGGCTGCTGGCAAGAGTATCACTGCTGACCACAGCCCCATGGGTCACCCACTGACCCAGGGCAGCAGAAACGTCTCACAGGGTTACACCGCTTCTATCTAGATGAGAATTTCACCTGCTTCCTTCTCATTTTGGTCTTTGATTCCCCTGGAGCATCCCTCTAGACTGCCAGGCACTGAGTCAAGCTGTGGACTCAGTTTACAGAGCCCACCTGAGCCCACATGAGCCCAAGTCTGTGGGAACACAGCAAACTGAGCTCTCCAAGAACACAGCACGTAACATTGATTTGCCGCCCTGGGAGGTTGGACTCTCCAGGCTGGGGGAAGCAAGGGGGTGTGGACACATGGTCTGGGGAGGCTGTGCTGCAATGGATCTCAAGCTTCTACTCCAGTGAAGATGCAGGTTTCAGCTGCATGAGGGCTCCCAGGCTGTGGCAGAGCCAACTCGGGCAAGACCAACAACCCACACACCCACAGACAGCCGAGGTCCCAGTTCACCTGTAAATGCCCAGGTGACAAATACCTGCAGGATGAGGGGGTGGCTGTGGCACACAGCTGTCCTCTCTGCCATGCATGGCAGCTGTAGCCATGGAGGATGCAGGAGTTGGGAGATGACAGACATGAGCATGAAGACATTGCCATGGGCCTTTGTCACATAGGGCAACACTTGCCACCCATGATCCAGCTTTCAGCCTTGAGAAGGTCTTGTTTCTACAGCAACATACTTGCATGAGTTTAAAACACACAAGACCACATGCAGGGTGTGACAGAGCAGATTCCCATCACCACACTGCCATGGGCTACCATAAACTCAAGAGGGTTCAAGGCAAGCCTGCCCAGATCCACCTTTTCTTTCCCAAAGAAAAAGGGTGGCATCAGGGGTGAAGAGGACAGGAGCCAGATCTAGCAGCCTGGTGTAAAGCTAATGCATGCTCCCCAATGAACAGCCTCACCCTGGCTCTGGTGCTGCCACACCAGCCTGATCTGGGCAGAGCATTAACACACACCAAAATTTAAAGTTGAAACTAAGCAGATCAGCTTCCCAACAGAAGACACCCCCCAGGAACCCAGCCTGCTCATCTGCTTCTGGGTGAGAAATCTAATAAAGTCATTGAGGTGAATTAGGGCTGGGCACCATTATTCTCCCCCAATTTGTGCTGTCAGCCCCTTGTAAAACATGACATATGACTCTGAAAATTCATCTTAGGCACCAAACAGAATTTATTCTGCTGTAAAAAAGAAATGTGCAGAAAGAGATGGTGAACAGTGGCCCAGGGACCTCCACGCCACTGAAAACACACACACACTGATCTCAGCAAACAATTGATTTTATTCCCCACTGCTGCCATCCGTCTCAGCTCCATCCATTGCCTGATCTGGCTGGCAGGAGAATATGAGTTTTAAAGGTCACCACTTAATGATGTTAAGGAGCCATCTTCCTTCCCAGATAAAATACTGATCAATTTGTAATATTTTTGACTGGACTTCTGCTCATGGAGAAGATACAGGGGGATTCTTTCCCCCTTTATGCTTCAAACGTACTTAAAGCCTTTGCTGAAATCAAGCTGATAACTCACGCTGGGGACAGACACAGGCTGGAACTGGCACATCATGCGTCCAGTCTGCAGGCAGGAAGCCAGCAGAAGGGGTGATGAAGTGCTGTTTGGATTGCTCTACAACATAAAGTCCTATTATATCCTTATATAACTTAATGTATAAACGTTCGGCTATTGCCTCTCCTGTCGCCTGTGGAGAATGAGAGCAGTTAGAGCAGCGTGGGACCCACTTTTCTACACGTGTTTCACACTCCTGGGCTTGCAGGCAGCCTCACAGGCATCTCAGAGGTGCTGGTGCTGCAGCACTTCTGGTGTACGGCACCGCTGCTCACTGCTCAGCAAACTCCTAGAGCTGGAGCATCATCTCCCAGTACAGCTCTGGGAGGGACCCTGGGCAGGCACAGGGACAGTGTCAGCCCTGTTTCTGAGTGTCACATCCCGGGGACTTTTTGTCACGGAGAGAATGGTGGGCTATGAAACATCCCTCCAGTGAGGTTCCTTGTAGACCACTCTGGCAAGGCCTGCCCAGTTCTTCACTGAGCTGCTTCGAGGCTGCTGTCAAAGCACAGCAGCCAAGAAGAGCTTGTTTAACAGATCGGGCTCCCTACGGCAAAATCCCTGCTCCGAGACCCAGCAGCACCTCTGTGCCTTGCAAGGGAAGCACAGGGGAGCTCTCCCACGGTCCGAGCATGAGACCTGGGCGCCCCTTGCTTGAAAAAGCAGCGCGATTGAAACATTTTCCCCTTGAGCCCTCTCCAAACGCGGGCAGCCTGAGGCAGGAGCGGGTGCTCCCCGCTGGGCGATGGAAGCAGCGCAGAGCCGGAGCAGCGTACACCACCTCGCACCTCTGCGCCTCCCACCAGCCCGCTCGCAGCCAGAGGTAGCCCCCTCCGAGGAGCCCGAGAAAAAGATAAACAGTTTGAGTACACAATCTTCAAAATGAAGCAAACAGCTCCATTTGAAATCACACCGAAGAGTATTTAATCTGCTTTTGGATGTGCAGCCTGAAACAAGCGCTCTACCGGAGGAAGCGTGTTTATAATTTATTCAGCAGCCAGCGCATTTTGGAGTCTTTCAGAAGTCTTGACAAGAATGCCACAAACTGGGGGGGGAAGCGGGGGGAGGAAGGGTATTTTATTTATTTTTTATTTTCTTAAACAAAGCAGGCAGGGTCAACTGAATTTCTAAAAGCATCTCAGAGGTGCTCAGACTTTCAAAGCTCTCCAGAGAGAGCATTCTCATATTTTCTTCCATTCTTCCTCATTTTGCTTTGAGAAGTAAAACCCTCCCACTTTGTTCCCAAAACAAAACAACCCAAACCTACCTGCTTTGCTCACAGAGCAACGGGGCTCCAAAACCCCTTGGTTCTTTCAGCAACAACAAAGAGCAAATTAACATCCCAGACCTGTCTCTGTTCCCAAACAATTCTACACGAAAATAACCTGTCTTTTACTAATTGGGGCCAGGAGCTTCAAGAAGCCAAGGAGCCTGGATTGCGCACACAGGTAAACAAAAACAGGTCAATTTTTGTTTTCCGCTTTTCCCTCTAGCTGGGTTTCAAATGAGCTCCCGGAGGTGGATGTAGTTTCAGTTGAGGCTGAAGGAAGCTGCATCTCAGAGGGCTGGAAAGACCCTGAGCTCTCCAGAAGCCTCTAGATGCATCAGGGAGGGATTCGTGACGTGGCCTCCTGGACCTGCTGCCCTCCATATGTCCTTGTTTCCCCAGAGCCTCCAGAAGCACCTTGGGGACGGGGCCACAGCCAAACCTCCAGGCTGGCACCTTCCTCCTTCCCCAGCAGAGAAGAAAAAACTAAGAGACAAAGCATTTTGAAGACCCCTTCATTTTTAGCTACCCTGCAAGGCTTTTTCCAGACACTGCATGATCATTTCTACCTGTGACCTACTTTAGATGAAGCCGAGCAGGGTTTCAACTCCCACAGTCATTGACAGGGGCTCCTTGTTTAAATATCAGAAGCATTTTACAAGCAGACAGACAACCAGACCAAAGTCAGGCCCCCATCATGTCCAATACTCTGAGCAACACTCTCCAATATACCGAGCATTTCTGGGAAAAGCCTTGTGGGGTAGCTCAGAATGAAGGGATCTTCATAATGCTTTGTCTCCTTTTTGTCTTCTCTGCTGGGGAAGGAGGAAGGTGCCAGCCTGGAGGTTTGGCTGTGGCCCTGTCCCCAAGGTGCTTCTGGAGGCTCTGGGTAAACGAGAGCATATGGAGGGCAGCAGGTTCAGGAGTCCATGCCGCACATCCCACACACCCTCTGTGATGCATCTAGAAGCTTCTGGTGAGCTCATGTCCAATACTCCTACAGACACAATCCCCATTGAAAAGAGCTGGATTAATCCAGGGAAAGGGGTATGGAGGCAGTGCTGTGGCTGGTACGATGCACTGCTACGATGGCCAGACATCCCGGGGTAGCTGCCATAGCTTGGTGATAATGGGGTGAGACTGCCTCCTTGTCCAGCTGTCAAAGGCACTGGAGAAACAAGGCATGTGGTTCAGCAATAAACAAGAGCTGTAATTCATGGTGTTTTTAGCATCTTCTAGCAAATAGTCTCTGATGTGTTGCTAGAATGCAGTCTACTGCTGGGAAGATGTCCTGCAAGCAGCACACAAAGCTACACCAGCCGCTCTATCCAACAGATCCGGGCATCTGCAACCCCAAGTGAGATCGCAAGGGTCCATTTGGAGAGCTAAGGGGCTGCTCTTGTGATAGGTGAAGGAAAAATCCCTCCCTTTAACTCCCTGACCAAAAAGGCAAGCAGTGAGGTGAAAACCTGTAACAGCAGCAAACAAATGCAAGCTGTGCCGAGGGTACCAGCCTGTCAGAGCAGTCACCTCACTAGATATACAGCCTGATCAGCCTTCACGGGCCCTGTGCAACTGCTTGCCAACAGGAATTTGTAACTGAGAGCAGGAGAGAGTTCCCATGAGGGTGAGACAGGCACGAGTCCTACCACACTGGGGAGAGCAGAAAACATCCAGGTGTTCCCCCAGCTCTCCCCAGGCTCAGGGCCAGAACCCAATGGCTGCGTCTCAGGCTTTAAATAATCAAGAATAACCAACAGTTCTGGTTCCTGAAGTCAGCTCATGCTGACATTGCTCTGCACAGGCACAGAGCATCCTCCCACTCAGGAAGAGCAAGCAGAAATATCACTGCTGTCCACCTGACCTGGGAAAGCAGCTTAGGGGTAAGAGAGCAGCAGGGAGGGGGCCAGGACACCAGAATGAGCTGCCTGATGGCAACATTGCTTGTCCTGGGGGCAAGGCAGCAGCCAGGGCTGGCAGGCAAGAACTAGCTGGGGACGGGAAGAAAAAAGAAGCCAGGGTGGCCAGGAAGGAGTCTGGGGATGATGGGACTCTGCAGCATCATCCCAGCTCCGATGCTGCTGGCAGGTGGCAGCCCCTGCACAGGGATCAGTGCGAAGAAGAGGAAGCAGGTCATGCACGGAGCAGGGCCCAGCTGGGCATTTGCAATGGCCAGGGGAAGTGACCACCATTATTACAAGACCCAGAGGTCAGCAGGGTGTTCAGGGAACTCAGAAGGGCATGGGAGGGTGTACAGCTTGGAGATGCGGTTGCATGCACAGCGATGACAGTCACCAAGCAGCAGGGAAGCAGAAACGCCAGGACGTGAGCAAATAGGTTTTGCCAGAGGTTTCTGTGAAGGGGGTTCTGCAGTGACCTACCCACCCTCACCCACTTATCCCTCCTACTGCCCACCCAGCCCATGTCCCTCCACCAGCACACCAGCTCCATGCGTGATGGTGTCATAGAATCATAGAATGGTGGGGGTGGGAAGGGACCTCTGGAGGTCATCGAGTCCAACCCCCCTGCCAGAGCAGGAGCAGCCAACACAGGAACAGATCCAGGCGGGTCTTGAAAGCCTCCAGAGAAGGAGACTCCACAACCTCTCTGGGCAGCCTGGGCCAGGCTCTGTCACTCTCACAGTGAAGAAGTTTTACCTCATGTTGAGGTGGAACTTCCTGTGTTT